>CALNHX010009973.1:0-44482 GCA_940337035.1 Agriotes lineatus
AGTCGCCACCGCCGCCGCTGCAACCACTGGAGGAAGCCGCCGGCCCCGCCTCCGAAGGACCACACCCGCTTCCAATCGCGGATGCCAATCCGCCATTTTCTTTTCTTTTTCTGTATATAAATGTTACCTAGTTATAAGCTTATTTGTATGTGTAAATATAATAAACTTTGTTCCAATCAAATCCAGTGTCTAGCTGAGGGTAACGCCCAACCACCCCTTCTTACGCCGACGCCATTGCAGTAACCCTACCGCTGAGCATAGACGTAGGCTTGTTAACTTCATTACATACAGTACTATTACTTATTGTCGTTAGACAGATTGTAATATTTCATGGGTGTAAATAAAAAAAAATCCTTTCGCTAAGGCTCTGGCTTATTTTTAAGTTAAGCATGCTCGAATTATTAACAAATCTGAGGTTGATACTGATAAAGGAGCGAAGTATTATAAAATATGAAAGGGATTACTAATTTACAGATTCCCATGGCGCTGTTGTAGTTCCCCTGCGAATAGCTAAATATTACATACATCGTTTCCGCCTTAAAGTTCAATACCGTGTATTACGAAAGGCAACGTATGCACATACAGTAATGTGGCTCTTGCTCTGATTAAACTGACGGAATTCTTATAATCTAGTATCCAAACAAGCAGCATATTTTATTTGAGTTGACTTTTTTAGAGGGCAAAGAGCACTTCTAAGCTAAAGTGGGATATTAATGACTAGTAAATGAACTTGGTAATGAATCTAGAAAAACGTTATGAAAAGCTTATTGAATTCCAGGTACATTCGTTTTACTTAATTAATGGCCAAAACAACGCTGGAAATAAATTGAATTCTGCTTTGGAGTTAATTGAAGTTTTTGTTAAGCAAAGCTCTGTAATTGTCTGAGTGCCAGCAATAATTACTTGGGTTTTGATTACTTACTGCAAATTTTCTCAGCCTTTTGTTGGAAAAAAGCGTTAAGTGGACGAGTCACCCACATTTTTATCCGTCCTTACAGAAGTCGGAGCCACAGACGACCTGTTTACAATGTAGAGTATGACAATTACAAAGAATATAAGGACGTCCAGTCACAATAATCTGTATAAAATCGCACGTGGGACATCATGACGAACAAGCTCTCGAACCCCGATGTGTCCCAACTTAATTTTCCACGAGTGCGCTTTTGCGCCATTTTCTCGCCCAGCTGCTGTGGTAATCCTCGCACGTGTATCCAGATAAAACCGAAAGTCCGCGACTTGCGAATCTGGGGATTGTCACGGATGTTGTTCTTTCAACAGACTGCTACAATATCGAGCGCTACACATCTGCTACCGTGTAGCTATAAATTCAAGGGAGGCGCGAATAAAGCTTTGTCTGAATCAAACAAAGGAAGGCTAGCATGGGATATTATTCTGTCTGTAGTGATGGGGCGTTGATTGCTGTAACAATGCCGATGGAAAATTCGACCCGGATCAAGTTGCCGAAGAAGTGGCCGTCCCACGCAAACTTTCCTGTTTTGGTTGAAGTTTTCCAATAAGATGACTCTCCAGACAACAATGGTCGTAGCTTTTCATTTGCAGTTGGTGAATGGACAATTTTTAATTTCCTGTTGGCAGGATATCAAGGACTTATTTCAGCTTGCCAAAGCGGTGGCCTGAAAACAAATTGACTAAATTTGAAATTTATTCGTCTCCGAAAGTGTATACAATAAAGACAACTGGATACAGTAATTTACAGACACTTCTATTTCTCCATGTTGCTTGTGAACTCAGAACTAACCATTAATTAAACAGATAGTAACTAATCTGAAAACGTTATGGTATAAACTAGACAACACGTGTATATCAAACAATACGACTCAAATAAGAGAAGAATTAATCAATGTTGGTTGAGAACAATTAGTACCCATCCCTAATAGTAATAGAATATTCTTTTCATACAATAACATTTGTCACTCAGTTTCACATCAATATGCTAGCGATAACTGAATGCACTGACAGAACTCTTCAAGTAAAGTAAATACATACTCACGGTATCACATTAAAGTATTATTTTCAGTCACCTTTGGAAAGTGTCTTAAATCGATATATCGATATATTTAATAAAATATCGACATATAAAAGAAATACATCAAGCAACTTTTAATTATTTTGCATGTAAATTTTCTCTAAAACTAGCTAGAGCTCTCAACATTTAAATATTGCCAGCTCCGACTTTTTATAATTAATTGTATGTAATAGCAGCATCTAAAAATCTATGAGCAAAAAATTTCAAAGGCAGCTAGATGTAGTTAATTTTATAATCACTCTGTATATTTCGTTATATCGTTGCCATCTCTAGTTGGATACTGTATTGTGTTGGATTGCCAATACCAGTGCCAGATTCTTGTGCAATATTGTCCTTACTGTTAGATCATCTCCGTGATTGCTTCATGCACATGACGTCAGAGAAAATATTCCTGGTACGAACATTACACTACATCCACCATAGTTTGTGAGATTCAATGAAAGCATAATATATAATAAATAAATGAAATTGAAACAACTTAAAAATAGTAAGCCTCCAGCAGATGATCAGATAACGAGTGAGATGGTAAAAATTGGACGAAAAGCACTCAAAGAAGCACTCCTAATTCTGCTAAATACATGACTCGAAGAAGGAAGGATTCCAGATTCCTGGAAGAATGCAGAAATTATTCTCCTCTACAAAAAGATGACAACCCTAACATGGAGAACTATAGGTCCATCAGTCTGCTATCTATCTTCAGCAAGCTGTTAACGAAAATCATAACGAATTGGCTGAGTCAAAAATGTTACTTCTATCAGCCAGTCGAACAGGTAGGGTTCAGAAACAGTTTCAGCACAGCTGACTATATTCAAGCAGTACGCACACTGATGTACGGTTGGAGCCGCCGAAATGTGAAAGGATTCTAGCTGCCATGGCATTTTTTTCTTATTTTTATTGTAATAGATTATTGCGAGACGCCTAAAGTCGGGGTGTCTGGCAATCCTTTTAGTTAAAACACACTCGGACACGAAGACCAAAGCTACTGTTGCGAGATTAATAAGAACACTTAAGTACAAACACTTGCATTTATTTTTCTGCCGTTTACAGAACACTTAAGTTTAATAGCGTTGTTTCTTAACTTTACGTATTTACATCTTCTTATTAACTAAGTAAATTCTAAGTCCATTTTCACCAAGAAAGCTCGGTGGGCGCTTACAAAGTTCCCAATAACCTATCGGAGCTGATCTAAATTTTGGAATTTTGGCACGTACATACGGACGTGATAGTTCATAATAGTTCTATGAATTTTAAAAGTTTGAGGCTTTCCCACGGTGAAATGTGGCCTGCTCGAACCCTTCGTAAATTACCGCTATAAAGGATTACAATTCTACTAAAAGCATTTGGTCACAGCTGCAAATAATTTTTATGATCGAGTTGCAACCGTTGCTTCTTCTAATCACGTACCGGTCATATACATCACTCAATATTTCGGTTTATGAAGTAAACCCTGCATAAACTTACTCTAATCTATTCGTGAGATTGGAATATCTCTAGCTTCCCAAACGAAATGCACGTTTCTAAACATCCGCTTGTTGTAATTTAAATATGACATTTTGCCAACGAATTCTACCGTAAAATATTTATTATACAGATGGCTTACAGCTAACTAAAGTACAGTATATTTCTACATAGTTCATTTAATTAAAGAACGCAAATCGTAACAAGATAATTAATACGATACTGAAAGTAGCAGCTTCCAGCTGAGCGAGCCTTCAAAGTAGAGATGGGCGCGTGAGTATTCACTCACTTCACGCATGTTTCACATTTGCTTTAAACACTCAAGTTCACGCAAGCTCACGCTCACGTTCATTCACGTTCACGCACGTTCACTCATGTTCATGGCGTAACTCTCCACTCACGACGTGACCAGCAGCTTTTATTTGAAAATTCAAATTCAGAGAGAACAGAATTCAAATTGAAAACCAATAATGGACCCGCAACAAAACTAAAAACTCTGCAAGAAATAATTTACGTGATATGTGGCAATCGGAATAGTAGACACAAAGAGAAATAAAATGAAAATTCACTACAACTAGGTTTGAAAGTACATTTACGTTCGAGGAACTGAAAGTAAGTTCTAAGTACTAAGCGTTTCCATCACCAATTACGAAGTAAAAAACAAATTTAGTGGTATTCGCCCAACAAACGCGACGGCGCGGTCAGTAAGTAAACGTGCAAATTACGATGGAGCGAAAAAGGTGAATGTTGACTTTTTTCGAAATCTATTTAGCTTAGGTGTAGAAAAGTTGATACGCCACACTAATGATAGACGGTCAAAAATTCATAATTTTCAATAAAATCTGTAGGTGCCACAACGACTTTAATTTTTCATTTTGTTCGAAAATATCTGTATTCTAAAATAATTCACCTTTTCATGTTTTGGTATATTTACGTATAATTTACATGGGCATTAAGATAAATAAAAACGTTTAACCTAACACTTAAACTACTACGAACCAATTCAAAATAACACGAACAAAACACTTCACAGTAAACTACTAAAGAGTATATTTAGCTTTCTTGTAAATTATCATTATTGATTTCGATTTTAGTCTGGATCGAATGTAACCAACTATTTGCCTCTAATCAACAGCCACAGATGTTTCGGTTACCAATCTTTCACACCGTTCTACTAGTTGAGAATGGCAGAGTTGTGCCTTTGGGTTCATTGATACACCTTCGGATTTCATCCCGATTAAGGGATCTATTTACAGGGGGTTCAATGTTTTGCAAGCTTTTTTAGCTTATCATGTCGAAATAGTCATGGGTTTGAGAATTCTATTTATGCAGCTTAAAATGTCGAACTACTAGACTTGGCTTTTGTTGTTCCTTGCCTTTCAATATGTGCTAAAGACCAAGTATCACATCAGTATTCTGGTCAGTAATCATAGCCAAAAAACATTTTCTGAGTGTGCAAAGAAAGCGTTCCTTTGCATAACATGATCGATATGTTTTTTAAAACTTGGACGAAGATATCGTCTGTTGTGGATAGCTTTCCAGAAATGTCGCAAACCTTCTCTCAAACCTTTGTCTGGATCTCAAACCAGATAGGTACATAAACTTCAACTATATACGTAACCAAAGTCAGAAGAGGGTCAGATAGAGTACTTGAAGCAATGCATAGACGAAGAACTCGACTGGCTGTTGTCAACCACCTCGAATACGCCATAGGCCCAGGCTGGAGAATTTCCAATTCCTAGCTGCATTCACCGAAAGCAAATATTTTTTATCGTTGCTCAGCTTAGATCAATTTTGGGTAAGAGGTTGCCCTCAATTTTATGGTACTTCCTTAACGGCAAGACACAATATTTAAGAGCCTTATCGATTGGGCCGGAGAAACAATTGGGACCATGTATTGCTCTCATCAAGTTAGTTAACAGATGCCTAAGAGGCAGTTCATTTATGTGGAGAAGACACACAAACCAATGAAGAGGCCCCTTGTGGTGCACTTCTATCTGACGGACGATGCCAGTTTCCCATCTAGTATTACGTTGATTCCATCGCATTCTACTGCAACTAATCCATCCGTAATATATCTTTTTGTGAACAAAAAGCTTATGATTTAAGTTGCAGTGTCCATAGATAGTCCTGATCGAGAAGTGATGTGACCGATGTATTCCGAATTCAATTAATTAATCAAAACCACATATATTCTTCACTAAAGATTACAGGATACCGCTTTGTTCCTGGTCTTGTCCTTCCTTCCATAGAAATATATTTCCTGCAATACCATGTCTTGTTCAACATCGAACTGCAATTTCTTTCGAAGTTTCTGCCTCTCTCTTCGTAGTTTATTGCGATCTGTAACCCATGAAGTATAATTTTCGGTTATAAGTCCATATCTTAAAGCAACACCGATAAGATATCGGCAGTACCTTTGTCTAAGAGCCCGAATCTATCGCATTCTCTTGCCAAGATTGGGAGAGCCTTTGTTATTTATGTACTTTCTAAAGACGTCGACGGTGCGACTGATACTGATGATGAGGGTTTCTTGTTTAAAGCTAAAGTAATGTTACTTATCTATAGTAAATGACAAATAAAGCTTTGTTATTTTATATCTTGTGGTCTGGAGTTCGTCGATCCCGGTTCCTGCGACCTTCGCGTCCAGCGTTTTGTTAAGACTCGCCGGAAAATTTTGAGCGGCTCCGGTGCGCGCTTGATTTGCCATTCGGGGTTTGCAAGTTTGAACTAAATTTAACTGTTAGTGATTCCACCTGGACCTCGGTCTGGAGAACGTTAGTGGCGAGCTCTCGAGAGAAATTATTCATTAGAAGGACGATTTCACGGGTTACTGGACACTGAACAGGAAGGATAGACAAATCTGAGCAGCAGTATGTTGTTTCCACGACCTCTAAGATTAACAGTCAGGGTAGGTCTGGGGCTCATTTAAGCAGCACGAGGTTGTTCCAATAAGCTCTAAAATTAACAGGACACGGTAGATCTAGGGCTAATCTGATCGGCACGATGTTTTAATGCACTCCAAGATTAACAAGACAGGGTGTGTTATGTACAGGATTGCTTCGGAAGTTTTACTAACCTAGGCAAGGGGGATTTCTGGTCAGATAAGGGTGCCTCAGGAAGTTCAACTTCTCAGTTAAAAGGTGGAAATCAAACTTACATGGACTGGAAAGAACAGGTAATTCGGGACAGGATTCTGGTTTCAAAGAACAGGAATTTGGAGTGGCGGTGACTGATGGAGCCCCTTGGGCCCAAGGACCCAAGTTACTCCCGGCTAAAGTTCAGATTCTGGTTTGGATTCTGAAAGAACGGGTTAGATCTGTCCTCGGACTGAGCGGGCATCTTTTTTTATATGGTACGGGATTCCATCCACGCCGTCTACCTAAAAAAATCTAAAAGGGGTTAAACGTGATACTTTGGTGCGGACGGAAAGTAGGGATGCTGGGATCGAGCAGCTCGGCGAAGCTTGCGCAACTCGTCGGTTTTACACCTGGGTTCTTATCAGATTACGGCAATTAAAACATTCTAAAACAATTTGGAGGCACACGAAACGTCACAACCTTAGGGACATGTCTTTATATACCGATTCTGTTATTAATAAGTAACTGTGTTAAGACCCAATATAAATGAAACTTTGCAATTTTAGCGTAATGAAGCTTTCCAAGCAAATGCAGTCTTTAAGAAATATATACTGATATTAAAGTTCGTCGTACACCTCAAGTTAATATTCAAAATAAATTTTTTTTCAGGAAAAATTACTTATATCATCCATTAACTTTTGCGCAACGAAGGTAATTGAGTTGAGCAAAGAAAAATTGGCTCCACCCTAGTGCACATCTCACTTGAATTGAGTGTGGCTAAATGCCGACCAGTAGAACAATCGCACAGTGTCGAAATATCCGGCCAGATATTACCTCGAGTCCAGCTGCAGCACCGTACGAAGGCGTTCGCACGTAATTCCGGTTTCTCGTACACAAGAACACATCAGTTTAAAGAACTTTTAAACAAGTGTTTACCCGCCATTAACCGCCTTAGTTTAACAGTGAGAAACGATGTGGGGACTTTTGCTACTACCAACTGTAGCCGTAATGTCAACATACGGGGTGCGACCAGTGCAAACTTTAGGGCCAATCACCGAAATCGCTGTGCTCTAACTAGAATTGCGCCCCTGCCCAGTATACAGGATTCTAGAATTACGCAGTTTGTTGAACAATTCGCAATTTTATTTTAATTTTCTGTACATATATTTCTAATCATACACATCAAGTTGATTTGTAGTATGAAGAAGATAAATACGTTTTCATCCAACATTCACGATCTAATTACCCAAGCATTTCTACGAACTCTGACTTATCTAAACTATTAGCATGCGTGTTGTGAAAATGAATAAGCAAAAGTAATAAGCCCGTTCCATTGCAGATTGAGCAAGCCAAATTAACCAGGCAAGCTTTAAGTTATCGTTGTGGAAAAAGACTCCAGTGAGATCACCTCCTGGGGTGTCAAACATTTATTCACTTCTGACTTTCTTCCCTAATAATGCTTTGGGGTTGCTTTCATACTTATTTTTATACCTCTGACACATGCTCGTGGATGACATTACCGATCAGTCATTCAGTATTTCTTCTTATAATGATAACTGATATGGGCTTCCATAATGAGTTAACGGATGAGAGAATGAGAATTTGGGAACGAGTACAGCAAACTGAATCTATCGGTGTTAATTTGTCTTGCAATTGGTGCCTTGAAACACTTTAATGCGTTCTTCTTTTCAGGATATCTCGTAAATGTCTTGTCATCAAACTTCAAATTCTGTTACATGACCTTAATAACATCAAATTCAGCTTTACGATCTTCTTTTTGGCAATTATGTAGCTGAATGTTGTATTCTCTTTTGTAAATTAATCCTTGTTGATCTCCCCTCCATCAATATCTCCTTTATGTTGAGGCCATAATTCTGGGGGAAACTGCAACTCCACAGGTTCCTCATACTGTTGTAATTCTGCCTATTCTTTTGCGGAGTATCCTATTGTTGGTACATCAAGTGTGAGTACTATACCTGGAACATTGTAAAGCTTCTATCAGTGTTAGTGTCTGCTTTCCCAATTATTCCATTTGATCCAAGCTATAGCTGTCATGGAATAGCACCAGCACTGACTGCCGATTGTTGCTCGAATCAACTGGACCATAACTTCTGTTTTACTTTTGCATCTCAAGAACACGACAGCAGCTTAAGCATCTTTGCTAGCGTCACAAGATGTATGTGTGGAGTTCTAGTTTGCTGTTTGAAATTTAACACATCTTTAGCACTTTTCACGCCATGTTTTGACTTGTTTTTCCCACATTACTCGTAGTTCCTTGTCCCAATTTATCTTCTTTTTTAAGCATCTAGAATTATTTTTGAGCAAAGGAAGCTGAACATGAGAATCATATGGGTTCGAACAGTTTTGGAATTACCGATGCAACACTTCGTTTTGTCCTGTATGTGAATTTGCATTGTATTTTTTTTTTGCTCCACTTTAGCCTAGGACATTTGTTTCTTCTTTGGAGTTAGACATGCTGCCAATCACGCTTACCGAACAATGAGGCGACTTTGGATCCATCGGTTCACGTTTTTTCTTCTTGATTTCCAGGCAAAAAAAGAATCCTCCAGGTGATGCACGTTCATGAGGCATTGAACATGTTGAAGCCACGAAACATAAATTATCAGAGACCTCAATATTTCACTCATATTGATTCAATATAGGAAAAACCCCACATCTACATTTATTTAGAAAAATCGCTCTGGAACTGGATACTAGCTCTGCAAACTCTACGTACTAAGCAACACGGTACTGCATCTGCCAAACGTATCAACTAAACTGTTGTGCCAAAATGTAGCCTCAATTAGAATGAGCGCCATTTATTAACCGATCATTTGGATAAAATTAGTATTAACGTTATTTATCCAAGCGAGTACACACATTTACACCGCATTTACCTATTAACATGCATGCACGATATTGTTTATAGAACGTTGAAACCCCAAACTTCATAAGAGTGTTTATCTTTATTGATGCTGTTATAGACTATTAACCAAATTAATTTTAGGATCGTTAAGAGCTTCATTACCCCACTAAGTGCGGTAATGGGTAGATATTACCGCACTCTTTTATATAAAAATAATATGTTAAAACAGAATTTATTGATGAAGATATAATATTGAACAATACACGTTTGCTTATGGTACTTAATGAAACTCCTTTGATTGCCGTAAAACTCGGTTCACCACCTCGTTTTGGCGTTCAAACTCGTTTCGTTAAGATGCTCATAATAAAACATGTATCGTTAATATCTGTAAAAGTTTCATAAATTGATAGCTGTCCAATATACCAACATTCAGAAAACAAATGTGTGCCAAGTTTTACCTAATATAAAGCAAGAGCTTTGTCTCATTTTTTTTTTAGTTTATTGATAACCTTTACAATCTGTCTAGGTTCTACGTCTTCGCTATCCATAAGGCATTCCGCGAGTATATTTGGGTGAGCACTAAGCCGATCCCGGTAACGAACGCTGCACTTTTGTATTTCTTCGGTAATTGTTGTAATACCTAGGTTCCGACGTATTGTCTCATTCGGAACGTACAAAGGAGCGTTAACTAAGGATCGCAATACTTTTGATTGGAAGCGTTTTAGTATCTCGATGATTGATTTGCTTGATGTACCCCATAACTGGATTCTATATTGGCTTGATAATAGTTTTGTAAAATAATATTTTGTTTACTAGGGATAACTGAGAGTGGCGCCCTAACATCCAGTACATTTTTTTGAATTTTAAGCCCATTTTCTTCCTTTTTGTGAAGATCTGTTTCTTCCACGTCAATCTCCCGTCCAAGTGTAATCTTAAACATTTAACACTTTCATTCTGTGGTATTTGTTGGTTGTTCAATACTACAGCAGGACAAGTACCTCTTCTTGTTGTAAAATTTACTTGGACCGATTTGGTTTCATTAATATGTATACGCCACTTATTAAACCATAATTCTAGGGCATTTAAATGATCTTGGAGATAATTAGACGCGATATTTGGATCGGTATGTGAAGAGAGTATAGCTGTATCATCAGCAAAAGTCGCTAGTGTAGTTCTGGGCGTGGTGGGTAGATCAGCAGTGAAAATAAAATATAGAACCACTTTGTGGTTATAACAGGCCACTGGCCTAGAATAAGAAGAAGAAGAAGATAAAGATCATGGGGTAAGATATTTTTGAGTTTAAACAGCAAGTCTTGGTGCCAGACCTTGTCAAAGGCTTGTATGACATCTAAAACTACTGCTGAACAGTATTTTCTTTCTTAAAAGTCTTTCAGGATTCGGTCTGTAATTCTTTGAACTTGTTCAATAGTGTCATGTTGTTTTCGGAAGCCAAACTGATGGTTAGGTATAATGTTTTTCTCCGCAAATATTGGTGTTATTTTATGCAGTACCAGGTTTTCTAGAACCTCGAACAATATGAGTAGAAGGCTGAGTGGTCTATAGGATATCAGTTCATCATTTGGTTTTCCAGGTTTAGGGATCGTTATAATTGCGGCAACCTTCCACTGCTCCGGAAAGTATCTTAATCTTAGGACTGCGTTAAAGAGGTAAGTGATATAAATAAAACCTTTTTCCGGCAGTTCTTTTAGAACTTGGCCTGTGATTATATCATAACCTGGCGCTTTGTGTGGATTCAATTACTTTATGATTATAGCGTCAACTTTATTTACTTTAAATTGCTTCACTGGTAGGCACATTTGGAATGGCGCTTCGAGATACTGATAGATTGTATTTTCTTCATCTCTTGATATTTTAGAGTCGAAAGGGGTAAACACACTAGTGAAGTGTCTCTCAAAAGCGCCAGTCTTTTCTTTATTCTACTTATTCTACTTCTAGCCCAGGTATTGGCATCAAGACGAAGAGGTGATATGTGTTGTTGTTGTTTTAGTTTTTTCGTTGCTCTCTAGAGTGAAAAATCAGTAGTCACGTCCGTGGGTGACAACCGTGTTAAATAGTTTTGTACGTGTTGATTTTTGATATTAGAAAACAAATTTTTAAGTTCTGTTGCAAGTCGATTAAGCGTTCTTTTGTCTTCGGAATGTCTTGTTAATTTTTATCTTCTGCGTTGTCTGCGTTTTTCTGCTATTGTCTTTTTAACATTAATGGGACAATGTTCATTTGTACTAGTTTGCTGCTTGTTTGGTGTCGCCTGCCAAGCTGCTTCCTGGATAACTTGATTGAAGTTTTCCAGTGCTATGACTAATTTCTCGTTTGTTTTTAACGGTATTTCAAATGATAGCGATTTGTCAATTAGTTCTCTAAAAACATTCCAATTCGTAAATCTGCTTCAAAGGCTAGGAGGTTTCACTTTAAACTTCAGTTGCGTGCTTATTGTAACAATTATTGGTAAATGCCCTCTTGAGAGGTCTAGACAACTCTCTGTCTTGAGATAATTTAGATTAATGCCTTTTATAATGCAGAAGTCTAGTAAATCAGGTGTTTTTCGCATATTTGAAGGCCAGTTGGTCGGTTCTCCTGTTGACAAATGATGAGGTGCATTGTTGTTTATTGCTTTTAACAATTTTCTGCCCTTGGTTGTGGTTAGTATTGATCCCCATTGCACGTGTTTTGCGTTGAAATTACCGCTTGAAATAAATTTATTTCCCAGTGTTTGGAAATAATCTTCGTATTGCTGCTGTTTGTTATTATGCCTAGGTGGGCAATAAACTGCTGATATGTTTATTCCCGGCCAATCTTCTATAGTGATGGTGGTAGATTAGAGATGCTTAGGATTGTAGTTGGGGAGCTCATAGTGTTTACTGATACTTTTGACTAAGATCGCTGTACCAGCATGTGCCGTACCATCAGGGTGCTGCGTAGCATAAATGGTATAATTTGGGATTTTTAAAAACGTTCTATTTGTGTAGTGTGACTCAGATATTAACATTATAACAATGCACTGATTTGTTTGTTTGTTTGTTTGTTAATGGACAAGGTTTAGGCATGCAGAGTACCAGGTACCTTAGACACCAACTGCTTTGGTCATACGGTCAAAGTCCTACTTAGAATTTTGCCGAGACTAAGGAGTTCCAACCCTAGCAAGGGATCTTTTACATGCTACACATCGTAGTAACATGGGACCCACGGCTTTACGTCACTTCCGAATGATGGCATTCTGTAGAGGCTTTCATCTGAATTTTTTTATTTTTGAAAACCTCACCGGGACCGGGAATCGAACTCGCGACCCTTAGGTCAGTAGTCAGGATGCTTACCACTGAGCTACCGACCCCGGCAACTGATTTGTAAGTAAGGTTATCAATTTGTTTTTGTGATTTGTCAAGTCATTGGCATTCCATACAGCTATTTTAAGATAGTGAGCCATTATTTTTATTTGAAACAAGTGCAGTTAAGAGATTTAGCATCGTTCCCATTTGTTGCATTAGGGTTTTTAGCATATTTTTTAGTTCAGTCATTTCGTTTGATTCATTTAGCGAGTTATTATCAGATGGCTGTGAAGTATTGTTACTATTTTGATTGTAAGCGCCACTTACTACCTGAGCATGGGTACGGTTTCATTGATACTGTTGTATTGGATGCTGCTGGATATTTATAAATTGTCTGTTTCTCAGTGGAGGAAACATTCTTCGTCGAATCTCTTTGTATATCTAACAGCCTTTATAATTTTCGGGATGATTTGTTATCAACTTTAAGCACAAACAAAGGGGGCTGGAGAAATGATACTTTAATTGCTTACGATCCCAAGTTGCAATCAAAACACCAAATTGTCTCACTCGGGCACTGCCCAGGCGAGTCACTATCAATCGCAAATCAGGGGGGTCGCCTGTCAACTGCAGTTAAAGACGGCGTGAGTTCTAAAGATGGAAAGATTGGCGCCACCGATTTATGATAACAAAAAACGAAGCCTTAACCCCTTGATTCAGCGATTGTTAGATTTCGCTCCAGCTAAATCGGAACACTGAGAAATTACTAGAAATGCGCAAAACCGGAGTCAAACAATCAAGCGTAATTAAATATGACAAGTTCGTTTTATTCACTCATAAGGTTGGGCACACACATAAAAAGATACACATAGGTCAAAAGTTTCAGGCCTGCATATGCATTGTAACTGCCCCAAGGATCCTTGTTCACAAAAATAGGGTGGCCAAATTAAAACACCAGATTATAAAATTAACAGAAATTCCTGCGGCTCCCGGATAGTGACGTTAATGTAAAATAGTAAAATTACAGCGGGCGTCCGCCTCAGGAATTTCTATACTGTTGTACATATAATAAATAAATAAATATCACAATCCGCAGCAAAAGTAGAACTGCGGCGAGGGGAAGCCTCTTACTTTACACATTAAAAAAAAATACGCCAGCAAGTGATGCGTCCAGACCATTATCTACATATCTCGTGCCAGTTTATTGCGCTAATCTTACTTTAAAAGCCAAAATACTTTAGGCAGACCTTCGTCGATTGAGCCGTACAACAGAAGCACAAATTAATAGGGCAGTAAGGTTACCTTAGGCTGATTTGAAGTTATCTTCGCGCGAACAGCATTGCAGGAACGGGCTTCTGGGGACGAGCAGTTCGCCAAGTAAGCGCGTCGAGATACGTTATCGCAGAACGCAGCGGCCACAAGGCGGGATTTCCAAGTCATAAAGGAGACCCATCACGAGGTAATCGAGATATAACTGGGGTCCAGAACGTGATGTTCAAGTCGTGGTATTCGCCTATTTGGGGCCAAGTCCGAGATGTATGAGCGTACTTGGGGCCCAGCACGAGGTGGGGACTACATTATTAAGAAATAAGCGTTAGCGGGCACTCGAAAAGGGGCTGAAAACGGTCCTACTTACAATAAGTTTCCCCAAATGGTTCGCTCGGAAATTTTGACGTCAAAAAAGGTCTGCACCTAGCAGAATCTCAAAATTCACATACGGAGAAATGTCGAGACGCGTACAAATCCCCTAACTGAAAGGTGAGAAGTGTCTAGACAACCATAAGCACCTTCTCCAGAATGGCGACGTCGACCAGCGCCAAAACTTCCGCGACCTTATTCGATCGAATGCCGGAACAAGATGACCCAATTTCGCATCGCGAGCGCTCAACAATGAGCCAAGGCTGCGTATCAAGAATGTGCAGTGCCCAAACGCAATTCGAAAAGCATCGAACATACAATAAATCGGAAATTATTGGTAACCAAAATCTCGAAAATACAGTAAGGCGAAAATTGACGGTAACAGATTGCCATTGCAGTTGACGCATTTGACATCATTGCTTTTTTCCTTGCGTTGGCACTGGGGAGTTGAGGGATTACCAATGCATTTCACACATCTTGGACTTATATTACAGAAGTTTTTTGTGTGGCCATGGCGTTGGCATCGAGAGCATTGCTGTATTTCGCGTTTTGCATTTGGCTGATCAACTTTTACTATGGAATGAGCTAGCTTAGTTATATTATAGATATATTTATTGATGTCAGCTGTTTT
This sequence comes from Agriotes lineatus, assembly GCA_940337035.1. Taxonomy (NCBI): domain Eukaryota; kingdom Metazoa; phylum Arthropoda; class Insecta; order Coleoptera; family Elateridae; genus Agriotes; species Agriotes lineatus. The sequence continues at coordinate 15,002 of CALNHX010009973.1, forward strand.
CAGTTTCACAAAAAACAGAGGTAATGGCATTTTTCTGAATCTTTGCAGTATATTTGCAATGTTGGTAACTGTATGACCATGCGTTTGCATTTCTTTTTTTAGTTCATCTAAATCAACGGAAATGGTAAATTTCTAAGAACAACTCTGAAATTTCGGTCCTCTTTTCTTTTATATCTGTGAAACTCAATGCTTCTTTCCTGCAAAGCTTTAGTTATAAGCGTATATTTTTCAGAAGTTTTTGGGAGAATTTTAGACTCCAAAAGTTTAATTAAAGGCTCGATAGTTACAACTCCTGTTATAAAAAACGGCGGCGGCTTGGGTTCCCTTTTTTGTGGACATTGATTGTGCCCGTCTTCTTTGTCGGTTTCGCTGTCGCTTAGCACTTCGAAGCGATTTCATGGGTTTAACCAGTGGGTTGAATTTTTAGTTTGTTTGGCTTGCTTTTGTGCGCTATCATTGTTTTCTTTTCGGCCTCGAGTAGAACAGTCGGGTAGATAGCGGCCATTTTGTTTTAATTGGGTCAATCAAAATGATCGATTAAATTGATTGATCCAATTAAACCGCCAATTAAACCGCGAATCAAATGCTCTAATTAAACCGCGAATTCGCGGATTGACCTAATTAATCACATATGAAGTTTGATATGTAATTTACATATGTGCTACTGATTAAATTACGCATTAGCTTCCGATTAAATTACGCGCGGCCATTTTTAATTTGCTTCCGGAATTACGTGGCGGCGGGCATGAATGGATTAACCAGAGTTCCATTAACCCTACCTACTATAGAAAAATTTTCAGATTTTTTCTAAGTCCCAGTTTTTCATTTTAAACTTCCCGGGGTGTCGGCCATCTTTGTTTTCTGCGTGCGCACTTCGCACTGTAGTCGTTTTTAATTTTGAATTTTCGCGGAAATATTTGAACTTCAAACTGGTAAATCTCCCGTCTCCCTCATCGAAGCTGCTGTCTCTCTCTCTCTCTCTCTCTCTCTCTCATGCACGGAGGCCATTTTAATTTCGCGCGAATATTTAAATTTTAAATTTTTTTCAGATTTTTCTAAGTCCCTGTTTTGAATTTAAGTTCTCGGGTGTCGTCCATCTTGGTTTTCTCACATTTATTTTAATTTAAAAAAAGCTTCCTGCGATGTCCCATGGCTGGAGTCGAACCAGCGATCGCAGCATTACGAGTACGAAGCCTTAACCAACTGGGCTATCGAAGCGATCGAGGTTAAAGGAATTAAACATAGCCACTTACGTGTCACGAGCCCAGCTTTAAACAAACTATTTTTCAAAAAAGATTATTTATGAAATTGGAAATGCATTGCCTGTGTTGTTAAATGACTTGTAGTAATTTTAAAAAACTGATTTTACGGTTGGATGTGTCATAATTGATAATTTTATAATTTGTGCCTGCTATATGGCTGGATTAACGAGATACCCATTGTCCCTACCTACTATTGGAAATTTCCGTCTAAGTTCCCTTTTTAAAACAGGTCGGTGACTGTGTTTTGTTTGGTTTTAAAGGTTTGAATATTGTACCACTTAGCTGTTCTGACATTACACTTCCATATCCATATTATAAATAAATTTTAAATGTTATTTTCGACTGAGTTTTAGCCACTTATAAATTACAACAGCTAGTTTAAAATTAAATGGGCGATCGGTCACAAACAATTATATATATCCGCAATAACATGAACAAGAAGATATACGTATTGCTTGAGTAAGAAAGAGATAAACATATAATCCGTTCACGACCTTTTTGGGACAGAGTTGGCTATTATTTTTTCTTTTCATGTTGGACTAACTGATTCGGTGATGTAGCGGATGCAACTTTTTTTCTGTCAGTGTCTGTTCGACATTTTCTTGCCACCACATTGCCAAACTTATTATTTTAATATTCGTAAGAAAATAAATGCTTTATCAAGTGTGTAAAAGTAATTTTAATTTCCGTCAAAGGAAAAATCAAAATGCCCAATATAATTTTGTTACAACAAAAAAAATTTCCATTAAACGATGCTAGTTGCAGTTTAAAAAGGACAGACCAGATCTAAAAGAACACGAGTTGATGTAGAGACTAGAGAGAGATCCGGCAACAATGTACCTATTCAGAAAATATAACCTTAAACTGAAAACAACCTAACCTAACAGAAAAAGTGTCAGTTTGCATTAGGGAGTTTAGTTGCCGCAGAGGTACTGCCAACAAAATTACTAGATGGTCATAGCCTCACCTGACCCAAAAAGATCGTGAACGGCTTATATTAGCAAGTATTGGAGAAGGCTTGACTAATTTTAATTATGACATTTGTCAACTAAACATAAAATAAATTTGAATAAAAGCACGCAAAATTACGAAAATACGTAGAAAATTTATAAAAATCGGCATCTTGTCACATTAAATTCTGCAAAAACGACAAAAAACAATATTTTTATACAACTTTCATCGAAAAAATAGTAAAATTTTACGAAAATACGTCTGTGTTGACGACAAATGAAAATAAATTTGAATAGAAACACGCAAAAATTACGAAAAAAAGTATGTGTTGACCCCCAAAGTAACAAAAATTTGAATAAAATCACGCAATCATACAACATCTCACATAAATTTTCACAAAAATCGACATCATGTCACATAAATTATACAAAAACTGTCATCATATCACTTGAAATTATACAAAAAACGACATTTTCCTTCAATACACGATGAAAATTGAACAAAAATCACGCAGTCATACAGCATCTCACATAAATTTTCACAAAAATCGACATCATGTCATATAAATTATACAAAAACTGTCATCATGTCACTTGAAATTATACAAAAAACGACATTTTTACTAAACACACGACGAAAATTGAACAAAAATCACACAATTACACGCCATCTCACATAAATTTTTACAAAAATCGACATCATGTTACATAAACTATGCATAATTTTGCAAATGTTTTACACTTTTTATAAAATGCATCGCTCAAAATTAAAAGAAATAGCAATTTCATTGAAAAAATCTACTGCCACAATCATTTCGATAAACAAAATTCAAAAAATCTTATACTTTTGACGGAAATATATGTATGTTGACCACAAATTAACATAATTTTTAAATAAAAACGCGCAATTCGTTGAAAAAAATATTCTGACACCACCAAAACACGCAATTTCATTGAAAAATATATATATGTTGTCCACAAATTAACATAAATTTGAATAAAAACACGTAATTTTGTTGAAAAAATGTTCTGGCCCCGTCATTTCACTTAAAATTTTACAAAACTGCCATCACAACACTTGAAATTATACAAAATATATGTATGTTGATCACAAATTAACATAAACCTGAATAAAACACACAATTTCGTTGAAAAATTTGCAAATGTTTTACACTTTTTTATAAAATGTATCGCACAAAATTAAAAGAAATCACAATTTTCTAAATTATATCACGCCATTATGAAATCGTAGATTGATTTTTTGAAATTTTACACTTTGTAACTGTAAAATAACTGCAAATACTAATATTAGACTTTTTAATTATTGCAGATTCGAGAAAAAAAAACAAAGCAGAGTAGAAATAAAAAACACAAACACTTTGTAATAAACAAATATATTGTTCTTATTTCGTATAATACTTAATAATATAAATATAAATGTACAGCAGAATGTCTTATTTCTAAAAATTCGCTAGCAATTTACAAAACTGTAGTTTGAGGTGCACGACATTTCAAATTAAAAAGACTGCAAGTAATAAAATCAGAATTTCATTGTGTAATTTTAAAGTTTAAGATGCACCCAATCTAGAATTCCCTTCGTTTTTGGTGTTGATGACATCTGCCTTAGAGGCGTTTTTCTAACGGCCCTTTTTTGGAGGCGTTTCCTTATCGGCGTTCTTCTGACTGAACCTTTTTGATGTGGACTTGGATAAGTAGCTGGTGTTTTTAATTTATATTCTAAATCGGACTCGCAGTTATCAGTTTCCATTTCGGTTTTTCCTGTAGTACCAGTCGAGGTTGGTTTCTTTTGCTGTTTAGGTTTAGCTAGCAGCACATTAGCAACGTTAAGGTCTTTGATGTAATCAGCAAACTGTAGGCGCCCGGGTGGATTAATAGTTTTTCGAGGCCGCAGAGTGTCGTGAATTAAATCGACTATGTTAGACGCCGGTAAAATTTCACCCTTTATAGTAACGGTGCCCTTGTGATCCCAGCTCACATCGCTTGAGGTACTCAAAATGCGTAGGAAAACTTCAGCTTTTTTCTTAAAAGTTTTGGGAAGTGTAGATAAAATAACGGCATTTGATAGGCTGTCACTGGTTGTTTCAATAGGTATTTTGATTGGCTGCCGCGCCTGGTTTGTGAAATGAAGGAATCGTTGTAAAACCTGATTGTACTGGATCCATTTATCGTGATCAGTTAATTTGGACTTTAAAACTTTTTGCATTTCGTCATCAAGCTGTGATAATATATTTTTCTCCGCATCATCGAAAGACTTAAGACGTTGGACAAATTCCGGCGATACAATCAACATCTTCCGCTCTTTGTCCATTTTAGTCGAAAAGGAGCTCAGTCGTTTGTTCTAGTAGAGCCGTCGTGAATAAACTAGCTTAAAATCAAGACTTTCATAATAAATATATTAAAAAAATATGACAGGTACGGGAATCGAACCCGTATTCTCTCTCGAGATCAGAACTTGAATCTGACGCCTTAACCATTCGGCCAACCTGCCTCCCTATATAAACGACCACTCTCTGCATAATTAAGAAAACATATAGTTTAAAAAGCCTTCTGCATGCAATTTCAAACAATATTTCATATAAATTAAGCCATGTACAAATTTCTTAATCAGGTTTTGATACATATTTTATCGAAAGACTTGACCCTCAGATGCCGTTTTATTATTTGTCGTGATGCGTCATCGCTGAATTTACAAGAGCCATCGTGTCTGCTGTGTGACGTACGCAGTGTTTCCATACCTTTTTATTTTAAAATTCTATAAAATCAGAGGTCCAAACTGCTGCCGCATCAGGTAACAGAGTACAATGGTTTAAAACGTGTTAGTGCGGCATCAGTCGGGCCTCTGGTTTTATAGAATTTTAAAATAAAAAGGGATGGAGACATTGCGTACGTCACACAGCAGACACGATGGCTCTTGTAAATTCAGCGATGACGCATCACGACAAATAATAAAACGGCATCTGAGGGTCAAGTCTTTCGATAAAATATGTATCAAAACCTGATTAAGAAATTTGTACATGGCTTAATTTATATGAAATATTGTTTGAAATTGCATGCAGAAGGCTTTTTAAACTATATGTTTTCTTAATTATGCAGAGAGTGGTCGTTTATATAGGGAGGCAGGTTGGCCGAATGGTTAAGGCGTCAGATTCAAGTTCTGATCTCGAGAGAGAATACGGGTTCGATTCCCGTACCTGTCATATTTTTTTAATATATTTATTATGAAAGTCTTGATTTTAAGCTAGTTTATTCACGACGGCTCTACTAGAACAAACGACTGAGCTCCTTTTCGACTAAAATGGACAAAGAGCGGAAGATGTTGATTGTATCGCCGGAATTTGTCCAACGTCTTAAGTCTGGCGATGATGCGGAGAAAAATATATTATCACAGCTTGATGACGAAATGCAAAAAGTTTTAAAGTCCAAATTAACTGATCACGATAAATGGATCCAGTACAATCAGGTTTTACAACGATTCCTTCATTTCACAAACCAGGCGCGGCAGCCAATCAAAATACCTATTGAAACAACCAGTGACAGCCTATCAAATGCCGTTATTTTATCTACACTTCCCAAAACTTTTAAGAAAAAAGCTGAAGTTTTCCTACGCATTTTGAGTACCTCAAGCGATGTGAGCTGGGATCACAAGGGCACCGTTACTATAAAGGGTGAAATTTTACCGGCGTCTAACATAGTCGATTTAATTCACGACACTCTGCGGCCTCGAAAAACTATTAATCCACCCGGGCGCCTACAGTTTGCTGATTACATCAAAGACCTTAACGTTGCTAATGTGCTGCTAGCTAAACCTAAACAGCAAAAGAAACCAACCTCGACTGGTACTACAGGAAAAACCGAAATGGAAACTGATAACTGCGAGTCCGATTTAGAATATAAATTAAAAACACCAGCTACTCATCCAAGTCCACATCAAAAAGGTTCAGTCAGAAGAACGCCGATAAGGAAACGCCTCCAAAAAGGGCCGTTAGAAAAACGCCTCTAAGGCAGATGTCATCAACACCAAAAACGAAGGGAATTCTAGATTGGGTGCATCTTAAACTTTAAAATAACACAATGAAATTCTGATTTTATTACTTGCAGTCTTTTTAATTTGAAATGTCGTGCACCTCAAACTACAGTTTTGTAAATTGCTAGCGAATTTTTAGAAATAAGACATTCTGCTGTACATTTATATTTATATTATTAAGTATTATACGAAATAAGAACAATATATTTGTTTATTACAAAGTGTTTGTGTTTTTTATTTCTACTCTGCTTTGTTTTTTTTTCTCGAATCTGCAATAATTAAAAAGTCTAATATTAGTATTTGCAGTTATTTTACAGTTACAAAGTGTAAAATTTCAAAAAATCAATCTACGATTTCATAATGGCGTGATATAATTTAGAAAATTGTGATTTCTTTTAATTTTGTGCGATACATTTTATAAAAAAGTGTAAAACATTTGCAAATTTTTCAACGAAATTGTGTGTTTTATTCAGGTTTATGTTAATTTGTGATCAACATACATATATTTTGTATAATTTCAAGTGTTGTGATGGCAGTTTTGTAAAATTTTAAGTGAAATGACGGGGCCAGAACATTTTTTCAACAAAATTACGTGTTTTTATTCAAATTTATGTTAATTTGTGGACAACATATATATATTTTTCAATGAAATTGCGTGTTTTGGTGGTGTCAGAATATTTTTTTCAACGAATTGCGCGTTTTTATTTAAAAATTATGTTAATTTGTGGTCAACATACATATATTTCCGTCAAAAGTATAAGATTTTTTGAATTTTGTTTATCGAAATGATTGTGGCAGTAGATTTTTTCAATGAAATTGCTATTTCTTTTAATTTTGAGCGATGCATTTTATAAAAAGTGTAAAACATTTGCAAAATTATGCATAGTTTATGTAACATGATGTCGATTTTTGTAAAAATTTATGTGAGATGGCGTGTAATTGTGTGATTTTTGTTCAATTTTCGTCGTGTGTTTAGTAAAAATGTCGTTTTTTGTATAATTTCAAGTGACATGATGACAGTTTTTGTATAATTTATATGACATGATGTCGATTTTTGTGAAAATTTATGTGAGATGCTGTATGACTGCGTGATTTTTGTTCAATTTTCATCGTGTATTGAAGGAAAATGTCGTTTTTTGTATAATTTCAAGTGATATGATGACAGTTTTTGTATAATTTATGTGACATGATGTCGATTTTTGTGAAAATTTATGTGAGATGTTGTATGATTGCGTGATTTTATTCAAATTTTTGTTACTTTGGGGGTCAACACATACTTTTTTTCGTAATTTTTGCGTGTTTCTATTCAAATTTATTTTCATTTGTCGTCAACACAGACGTATTTTCGTAAAATTTTACTATTTTTTCGATGAAAGTTGTATAAAAATATTGTTTTTTGTCGTTTTTGCAGAATTTAATGTGACAAGATGCCGATTTTTATAAATTTTCTACGTATTTTCGTAATTTTGCGTGCTTTTATTCAAATTTATTTTATGTTTAGTTGACAAATGTCATAATTAAAATTAGTCAAGCCTTCTCCAATACTTGCTAATATAAGCCGTTCACGATCTTTTTGGGTCAGGTGAGGCTATGACCATCTAGTAATTTTGTTGGCAGTACCTCTGCGGCAACTAAACTCCCTAATGCAAACTGACACTTTTTCTGTTAGGTTAGGTTGTTTTCAGTTTAAGGTTATATTTTCTGAATAGGTACATTGTTGCCGGATCTCTCTCTAGTCTCTACATCAACTCGTGTTCTTTTAGATCTGGTCTGTCCTTTTTAAACTGCAACTAGCATCGTTTAATGGAAATTTTTTTTGTTGTAACAAAATTATATTGGGCATTTTGATTTTTCCTTTGACGGAAATTAAAATTACTTTTACACACTTGATAAAGCATTTATTTTCTTACGAATATTAAAATAATAAGTTTGGCAATGTGGTGGAAAGAAAATGTCGAACAGACACTGACAGAAAAAAGTTGCATCCGCTACATCACCGAATCAGTTAGTCCAACATGAAAAGAAAAAATAATAGCCAACTCTGTCCCAAAAAGGTCGTGAACGGATTATATGTTTATCTCTTTCTTACTCAAGCAATACGTATATCTTCTTGTTCATGTTATTGCTGATATATATAATTGTGACCGATCGCCCATTTAATTTTAAAACTAGCTGTTGTAATTTATAAGCGGTTAAACTCAGTCGAAAATAACATTTAAAATTTATTTATAATATGGATATGGGCCACGTGTATCACGACAAACTGGCTGAACGAAAAGGGACCTCTACACGAACCGGCTCTGTATATATTATGGTACACGCCGAGGATAGCCGAACGCTATCGAGGGGCTTCAGCGTAGGAATTCGTACATACCCATAATGCATTGCAAAAGAGAAATCTAATCGTGACGTCAGCCCAGGTTTCGTTCGAAATAAACAATCTTGTATAAGCACGTTAAATAAAAGCTGAACCCTTAGGGCAGAATTCACGGGGACAATGCGTTTGTTTTCTCAGAACCTTCCAATTTGCCCAAAAAGCAACTTAGATACGCCGCTATGTTCGTCTGTTTGCATTTATACTGTGATCAACCTGTTTTCTAAAGGCACAATTTACAAAATTCAAACGACTCCTGCATAAAGACGCCGCGTAATATTATCGTTTATTTAAATTCTAATATAAAATACCCCAATTGTAATTACATAAAACAAGTTATTGACACATAAACACGCCGATGAGTTAATTAAAAATATTAACACGACTAAACTTAAGCGTAACGGCTCACAAGCACGGAATGTTCTGTTGTAATTCAATGAAAATCGATACAGATATCAACAAATATTTATTTTAAAGGCCTATCGACTGATAACAATACATAATTAAATCAGGCAATATGCCAGAACGAAATTAAACTATGTAAAACATCTATTAAACGGTATTAAATTGGCCTCTCTGAAATTTCTTCGAGGGACGAAATGTAATTGTTCTAGTAAAAGTGAGAATAATTTAAAAAAATATATCTATGTTCATAAACAGCGATGTAAATTTGAAATTCATTAGTTAAACAGGGCACCGAAACTGCACGCAAGTGTTGAAGTAGTGACTATGTTTAATTCCTTTAACCTCGATCGCTTCGATAGCCCAGTTGGTTAAGGCTTCGTACTCGTAATGCTGTGATCGCTGGTTCGATTCCAGCCATGGGACATCGCAGGAAGCTTTTTTTAAATTAAAATAAATGTGAGAAAACCAAAATGGACGACACCCGAGAAATTAAATTCAAAACAGGGACTTAGAAAAATCTGAAAAAAAATTAAAATTCAAATATTCGCGCGAAATTAAAATGGCCTCCGTGCATGAGAGAGAGAGTAGCTTCGATGAGGGAGACGGAAGATCTACCAGTTTGAAAATCAAATATTTCCGCGAAAATTCAAAATTAAAAACGACACCTGTGAGAAGTGCGCGCGCAGAAAACAAAGATGGACGACACACCGCGAAGTTTAAATTCAAAAACTGGGACTTAGAAAAAAAATCTGAAAAAATTTAAATTTCAAATATTCGCGCCAGAAATCCAAGATGGCCGCCGAAGTCCGACGCGTAATTTAATCGGAAGCTAATGCGTAATTTATTCAGTAGCACATATCAAAATTACATATCAAAATACATATGTGGTTAATTAGGTCAATCCGCGAAAATTAATTAGATCAAGCCGCGAATAAATCCGCGGTTTGGAGCACCTGTCAATCAACCGATTAATTTAATCGAGCCTCGATTAATTTAATTGAACACTTAATCCAATTAGTGGTGGGTAGCATACTACTAATAAGCTACAAAAATGGCCAAAATATGTAATTTAAACTAAATTTATACATTAAATTGATAGGCAACATTAAAATAATAATGGGTTAAGACAAGATGTTGAAAATGAATTTTTAACTACAAAGACATTGAAAATTCTTTGTCATCAAAAAGGATGCTACATATTAGGCAAGTTTTATTGTTCGCAATGGCTCACGCGATCAAGTTTATTTTTGATCTCAAAAGTTATTATTGTGTAAGTACGTTGCTATTGTTTAATTGTTCAAACAATTATTACATTGTGCTTTGTTGACAAAAATGATAAAATCTGACCATGAAGTTGGCAATATAGACAAAATGGCGCCTGCTTTGGTATTGCTGCATGCTACTTTGGCCAGTATAATTATTTATTGAAATGGTGTTAAGGACCATTAAAAGTAGGTACATATTCCTCTCAATGAGACCTTTCAAGTAAGGCACCACATGAACCGCTTGCTAATTAAAAAATATATTTCATGTAGCATCGAGCGGCCATCTTGAATTTTTGATTGACCTCAAATATAAATAAAATTGGCGTAGTTTGACTAAAATAAATTATTTTGAATTAATCACTATTGGAGCCATAGTTTGAATCTGACACGTATTTAGCGCTTGCTAAATATTTGTGTGGTTTTTAACGAATAGTGTCAAAATAATTTTACTAAAATAGTTTGACGTATTCAAATGTAAAGGGTGAGGGGTGGATTTTGTTCCTTACTCTATACTTATTATAGGTACGAGCAATGTGCGAAACACGAACTACTGGCGGTTTGCCCAAAATTTGTTTTTATTTTTAATTTTTAAATACCTTAATAACATAATTTTTTAATATGGTCAAACTATCCCTGGCCACTGTAAGACAGAAGCTACAGTGTTTTGCGTTTTATTAAAATTGGACTCACAAATTCTACTCCTAAAATTAACTTTTGATCTTGGTGCTTTGTGGTTTGTAAATTTTGCTTTTGAATTACAAAAGCTTAATTTTACATCTTGTTATACAATAATAAGCATTAAATTATTATTCCAAATGGGTGGCTACCCGTTTTGCTTCATATGAAAGGGTAAATTACTTTTGACTACATAAAAACGTTTCAATAAGCACACAGTCCAAGCAAAATGATTATGTGTACTTAGCAGCTATACAAGCAGCTGATATTCTGAAATAACTACTTTGTACATTTTTATTTTTGAGAGTAAACGGCTAAGATATATTAATATATAACATTATTAATGATCTATTATGGCCTGTACTGCTTTATGAAATTGCTTTCAATTAATTTGCATTACAAAGGTCAATAGTTTCCTTTTCGCTAAATTGCTAAGAACGTATCCTATAATTAAACTAAGATTTCTAATAATAATATTAGCTTCTTACCGCTTGAAAGGTGCACGATGGAAAATAGAATCTTAAAGTTTACTAAATTTTCTGTAATAATCAATACAAGCAATGGGTTTTCTTTAGGATTTATATTAATTAAGGGATATTATTTCCGTGTATTTTATTATTATTTCAACATATGGTTAGACAATTTCCATGAACTTTTAAGGCAAATATCACTATAAAGAATTCGGCTAACATTTCTAAATTAATTTTATAAAAGTATATTGAGTGTTCTTCAGAATTGTAGTGATTTAGCTACAATAAGCAATTACATACAACAGAAATTACATTGTACTTGGTTATTTTCAGATTACTTCTGCTTCTTCTTTCCAGGATTAGACCAATAGTCTGTTGTGGTATCACAGATTACTAAGTTTTTACTCTCATTTTTGGCCGTCCAGTGCTCTGCGACTGCAATTTATAGCTTTTCTTGCTAATATTCCCTCTTCCATCCTGTGTACGTGTGGCACCCATTGTTCGTGAATGGTTTTATGTTGTCAAGTAAACCAATTTTTAACTCTTTTCTAATGTTTACATTTCGAATCCTATCTCCTCTTGCATAATCTCTGCCTGAGCTCAGAAGTCTCATTTCAGGAACTTCGATTCAACTTTCGTCTTTCTTTATTACTCGTATCGTTCAGCATCCGAATAGTAAAGTGGAGACGGCCACAATCTTGTACAGATTTAGTTGTGTAACTTGGTGCGTAATTCCTATAGTTCTTCATCACATCTAATTGTGACTCATGTTGTTAGAAAACAATGTAGGTAATCTATCAAATTAATGTCAAATTCTAGGTAGTTAAAATGCGTTATTTCAATTGTTTTCCTTAATTCGTATTGCATCTCTTCCTAAGAACGTCGATATTTTTAGGTTGTAGTCATCACATAATATATGGAGGTCTCTTTCTGATTTGTGCATAACCACCTAGGAGTCCGCGAATAGTGTAGCATGTATTGAAGCACTTTGTCAGAGTATTATACCTCGATTTAACATATCTTTTGATTTTCGAATCATAGCATGTGTTCAAAAGTAAGTTTTATCTAAAAGAGCCAAGAAACACTCTATGTGAGTAGTATCGAATGAGAAAGTTTAAAACCACCTTTCCGACAAACTCTTTAATTTTATATATTTAAATCATGGTTTCATCGAATATCAAAAACTGGTGATAATAGAAATGTATTTTAGGAACATGGAATCAGTGGTGAATGAATTTACGCTGACGGAGTAGATGCAACATTAAGTAGTTCAAGTGTTTCAAATTCAAGAAGCGACAAACGCAATTTTTATGCTGGGCAACTTTAATATACCTAATTTTGAATCACAAAATCTAATCTAAATGTTTATAATATATACTGATGATAGTATTTTCGTATAGCCCTTGAGTAGCATATCGAAGGTGTCTGGGATAAACCTCTGTTTCCCTTATGCTCCAGTTTTTTAACGATCTACTCGTTTAAGGTCAATTTCATAGTCAAAAATGCCATATGGGTTTGTAAATTATAGCTCACTCTTTTCTGAATTCTGAGTTTAAGTGCATACATATTATCTACAGTACTTCTCTCCACTAAATCCTGTTTGTTCTTTTAGCAATATTACTTCAGAGCAGTGACGGCTCCTGGAGAATTTTGATGGTAGTGCCAACTGTTAACACCCTGTGAACGAAAATTCCATCTACTTTGTGACGACCGTGGTAATCTTTCCTAAATATTATCGTCCAGTACTCTCGTTATTTGTGGGGAATTAAAAAAAATAGCAGATCTCAGATAGATGTACAAAAAATATTTGAAGTGATCGATTAACTGACGCTGCGCTGTTCATGATGAGGTTAATTAGACAAGCGTAGCAATGACCATAATTCGCTAGATGATATTTTTCTTCTATTAATTTTTGTACTCGACTAAAACTCCACTCATAACTGATGCTCCGATATAATTCTGCGCGATATGTTCGTTCGGTGGGCCTCGAATTAAAGGGTTGAATTGTTTCAAAATCCAGTCCAAAATTGAAGCACTGTCTTTACCTACTGTCAGATTTGGCGAGAAGCGACGCTAGTAGAATAGGGACCGATATCCCCTCCACTTTTAATTGATTAAGCCCTGCGGGCATAATAATTAAATTGCGCAATAATTAAATTGTCTGGGGATTTTTAAATAATTAAATTGCCTGGGCCGCGGGCGTTGGCCATTTTGATGTCGTCACGGGTGTCGCCATTTTGTTTTAATTGAAGCGGCGGCCATTTTGGATTTTGGTTTTGCTCGCGCCATGTTTGGACTTTGAATTAGTCACGTGATGCTCTGTATACGTCACGCCACACACTTTCTCTCTCACAATCCTGCTATCTCTCTTGCATTCGTTGAAAGCGATTCTTTATCTTTGTCGTACTAACTGTAAGGTTATGTCTTGCCCGTTCTAAAGTCGTATTTTATTTAAAAAAAAATTCTGCCCCAAGCCGGATTTGAACCTGCTAAAATTGTATTGCGATTCTCATACCCTACCCACTAGTCTATGGCGACTGGTTATTACTTTCTCTTCTATGTCCGTCACTATGCAGACTGTTTAAATTGTTGCATACCTTTATGAAATCTTTTCTGATTTAATATATATTATTTGTACGTTATGTAGTTGCTGACATTAAAAACGTAAAGTAATAATAATTAATAGTAGGTAGCAGGCCGTAAGCCAAGGTTTTATCAAAACTGGCTCGAATGCAGAATGCCGAATTTGAGGAGCCACTACGATCAGGCTCCTATGCTTCCGGAGAGCAAGTAGCGCAGATTCTAAAGTTCATATTCGTAAAATAAAAATTACTCGTGTTTTGTTTAATCTTTAAAATGAGAAGCAACATGAGAAATAATTACAAAACATGTTTCTTTCAGAATAAAAAATTCTTGAATGACTGGTTCCTTAGTAGATCCATGGCTCCTTGGCTCCTTATAGAGAGTCTCCACCGCTTTAGAGATATTTTAGTTTGTTTGTTTTAGTACGCTTTTTATATATTTTGTAAGTCGTATGAACCAAGCTGGTGTCTTTGTAGTTTGTGCAGTTTTGCGGTCACCTCGTTTTTACATGGATATGATTTTCGCTGTTTTCCTATTCTTAGGCATTGCATAGTTTCACCAATACAAGATACAGATGGCTTTTTAAAAGCTATATTTATAAGAAAGCATCACTAATGCAAAATTCACTTCTGGAAACTCAATCGTTGCAGTTTTCATGGTTATATTATTATTATTATTATTATTGCAAAGGTTAGTGCTGAGGTGTAAACACCTATTAAGCACCATATACAGATACAAATGCGCCCATACAGTAAATAACATATAGTTATATATAGTTAGATATGTTTACATATAATGCGGTAAATGTAGTAATCCCAAAACTAAAAATAATAAAAGAAAAGAAAATACAATCATTCCACAAGAAAATCAATTTTCGGTAGAAAAACAAACAGGTAAATGCAAGTAATATAGGTACAAACACACTGATTTTATTAACTAACTGAAAATTCGGTCCAAACGTTTTTTAAATGCACTGACAGAGCTTGCACAAACAACACTTATCGAAGATTGTTGTAGGAAAATAGTAATAAATAATAAAACAATTAGGGGATGCTATCTAATAAGCATGATCTCAAGTAAAACTATTTTAATGCAGGGTTTGAGTATAAACCATACAAAGCAATTAATCTATGAGAAAACAGCAGATCAAACTATTTTAATAGGCACGAAACCATTCGGTTTCTAAACATTACTTATATCTAAGTTATTTTTTAATTAAATGATTGTATTTTTTTAAACTAAACTAAAATTTTATTGTAAAATGCTTACCAGTTGCCATACTGGCAACTCCCCATCGAGAGTCCGACGAACCAAACATACTAGACCCACAAATTCCATCACCCATTGCACCAAACGGTGGAAGACCATGCGAAGGTAACAACGCTCCTGGCGTTCGGAATACGTTTGTGGTCTTCTTCCTCTTCTTCCATTTTGCTCGTCTGTTCTGGAACCAAACCTGAAAAACAAATCAAGTTAAAATACCCAATTATCACTTCTAGTTGCAATAATAATCGTAAGTCAATTCAACGGCACATACGACGAAAAAGCAACAAATGCATAAATAGTTTATTAAAGAAGAAATTCTCTAAACTAAATTAATTCTCCTCTTATGCGACGGCATTGTAATTATTAAGTATATACCGGATTAATAACAATCAATACAGGTAGAGTTAATATGCTGATATTTTCGTGAGTGGTGGAAAACGTCTTGATTATCCTCAAATATTCACGACCCTTTCCTCAGCTTCAATTGCACGGAAGATTCGAGTTTCCGTCGCATCCATAATCATTTTTAAATGAGTTCAGTTCCCTCTCCGTCGACAGTAACGACATCAATCCATCGGCGTAGAAAGAAACTTCTAAGTTCTGCGATTTGACAAAAAGCAAATTGAGCGCGAGTTAAAGGTCGCGTTATTGAGCGTTGCCTCGCCCTCAGTATGGATACTGCGATCTCCTGGCAACCCCCGATCCCCTTTCGTCCCCCAGAGCAGTCTGGGACGGCCTGCTCGATCCACTTTATGAGGATTCAATTGATTCAACGACTCGACGTTTACTCTTGATGTCTTGTGGAATGCTTCCATCAGAGGGATGCTTTTGAATATTAAATTCCTTTGTTTTACTATTTGCATGGAATTTTCGCTTCGTCGGATTTTCATCTCCTGTCGCTTAGCCGAGGTACGGATAAATAGACCTTCTGGTAACAGCATAAGCTGCAAGCATTGTTGTGGGGAGAAGGGAAGGGGTGATTAGGCATCTTTACAAGCATCATGTCAAAGTTAAAGGAACCATTTTATATTATGAACCAGTAATACCAACAAAGAGCAATAACTAAGGATATTAACTTACTGTCGACGCTTTTTATACACGTCGTGCTCTACAAATACTAATGCGACTTCTGAAAAGGCAAAATGCATCTGAAGGGTCGCGGTTTTTGGCACTTTAAAAGTCCCTTCGATCATACATCGGCACCAGGGGAATCGAATCTCGCGAGGCCTCAAACAGTGGTTATCCATCGTGCAGAGATGTATAGCTGTTAAATAATCCAACACCATTAGCCCCTCTGACGGGTTGGGATGCCACCCCTGCTGACGCTCTGCCCGCAGAGATTTACGGTTTGGCCAACTGATGGACTTCAGCTGCTATCAGAAGTCGGGTTTCAATCAGTTGGGACCGTTTATCAACAGAGCTACTAAGAGTTTCTTTAAGAGAAATCACGGGAAAAGGTATTCTGTATTAACGGGGAAAAGTCTCAACTTTTTGCAATAAATGAAGTTATTTAGGTGTTTCTCATTATGATATTGGTCTAACATTACTAATAGTATAATAAAAATGAATAATCTAGGCAATGATAGCAGATGCTGGTATGCAGTTATTACATATTAAATGCATAAGTCGGAATATCTAGTAACTAAGAAGTATTACGCACTTACTTCATTTTTTATATGAAATATTTCTCAATATTAATGGGTTTTTTTAAATTTTCGTGTATTAAAACTATCATGAAAAACGTATTACAACAGATTTTATAAAGTATAAAAATGCTACAATCTTTAATCTGTAAGAATTCAAAGTTCGTTTGGAAATTTTTACCATCACGCCGTCCTCAAAATACTTAGCCTTATAATTTCGTTATTTAACTAAAAAGCTGGCAATAGCGGATCTGAATACGAATATATCGCAATGTCAGGCTTTCATTGACACCACTATGAGTTTTCCTGAACTTTAAGACCTAAACAATTGTATTAATATCTTTTGTATTTCGAGCATGGGGTATAGATATTTTAGGTAAATGAACCTTGTTAAACTCAAATAAAAATTCAAATCTTTGTGGGCTCTCACCTCTTTTTGCCAAAATCTGTGCTTACGATTTCACTGCCAGAATCCCTTTCCATAATTGTCGATAAGTGTTGAGGTTGATTTTCCTGCTTTATGGAAAATAAACACATGCAACCCTACTTTTAAATCTAGTGCACGAGACTTTCTAATCTCTAGACCTTACTTCTTCTTAAAATCATATGTTTGTCGTGTTCAAATATGTAATAATTTCTGAACAAGATGGGGTTTCTCTCAGTTCTCATAAATTTCAACTGTTTCTCACACTATTTACATGGGGATATTGTATATGCTGGTTACACTAAGGTATTCTACAAATTGACCACGCAATCCTTTTACATAAATGATACAACTTGTGCATTTATGAGAAATATCTGAGATAGTTCTATTGCTACCTTACAAATAGATTTTAGCCAACTGTTATTAATGAATATACGTCAAAATGTTTGGAAGCAACTTCTGACGTCCCTCAGGATAGTCATTACTACTGGCCCCCTTTTATTTGTTCTAATTATTTATTATACGCCGACGATTTAGAAATTTATGAATCTATAATTTCTAGTCTGGATACCAACATAGTGAATAGTGAGAATGTCTTTAGCGATGTATAGATATACTTAGAAATCTGATCTTTGTTGAAATCCTTCTTTGAGGAAGTCGGCTAAAACGTCTGGTTGTCATAATATTCAATTACTTAGAATGTATTTATTATTGTTAATTTAATACGGAACACATTACTATCTTCGGCTATATCAAACGCTGTGGATTGTTTAATGCAGAAAACTAGTTAAACGCCGTATGAAGTTAAGATGCATGTAATGAATGGATTTAAGAAGTCAAATGCTATTGAGTTAAATATATATTTCACCCATTTCGAAACACAAATGTTAATAGATTTTTTGTTAAAGCTGTTTCGCCACGTGAGTGATTCAACCTGTGTAATTATAATGTCAAGAAGCAGACAATTTTTAGTGTGATACAATAAGCGACCGATTAGCGTGAATGTCAGAACATACTATTAAAATGATTTAATATGATTCAGCACATACCATGTGCTCAGTTTCTGAATTAAATAGTAACTTAGAAACTTCATGTGAAACATTTTTGTGAACAGAAGCTTCGAATAGTATAAAATGTTTGAACCAGAAAATAATATGTGTCTTTAGTATTTCGTATTATTGAGAAAATATAACCCTGGATACTATTTTAGGATTCCATTTACGTTTAAATAATACATGAACGACAAGAAGGAAAATATTCTGCACTGTTGCACTTGCACTTGAAATTTTTGAAATTATGTCCAACAATAATGATTTCAGAATTTACTGAAGTCACAGATTTTGATACTAATTAGATTTTTTTGAATACTAAGTAGTTTGTTTTGTCATTCACTTGCTGATTTCGTCCCTTACCTGGCTTTCATTTTGTTCTTATACTTTTTTACCCTCTCTGGAAATTTCATTGTCATTGAAACTAGGGATTTTCCGACTTGTAAGCTAGTTACTTTTATATTTAATTTTAGTCTAAGTGCTGTTTGTAATCAATGACAGCCACTCATTTACTTGCTTAATTTGAAATTTTTAAATTTTGATGTACTAACTAGTGCAACGATCTTTATAACGTAGTTTGCTGGTTAATTAATTTTTCTTCTCCAATGTGGTGTGTTTTTTTAATATAATTCATAAATCGTCTTCAACGTTTAAAATCTTAACCTCATTTTAACCTCGCTTTAACATGTGCTTCAACTACTTCTACTAGTAAGTGAATTTCTTTTTGTGGATCATTGTTAACCATATGCCTCTGTAGATGATCATTATGGCCAGAGGATGAAACCAGTCTGGTTTCGAAACATGTCGCCACTCATAACTTTAAAATAAATGTTCGTGGAGAAGACTAGTGAATTTTATTGCTTCATAATACAATATTTATATTACGAACAATTATTTTTCTCGTTTACCATTCGTTAATAAGGCTGGGCAATGCTGCAATACAAGAATTGAGATGGAAAAGAAATGTAGTCCTAGACACAAGATCATACAATATGCTACAGTTGTCATAAACTACAACATATTAATGGAACTAAACTACAATTTGATAAATATGTATACCTCAAATGAAAACAAAAGCAATGAACTTAAAGAAGACTTCTATGAACAACTTACTAGAAGCGGCATAACAATAATAATAATTGTAAGATCTCTGAATACGAAAAACGAACAGGAAAAAATATCATCCATCTATAGAAAAATACATCCCACATACAGAAACGAGCAACAATGAGAAAAGACTAACACAGAACAGAGCATCACTCAAACATGTAACAATAAAAAAATGTATTACATGGAAACCACCAGATGTAAAAAATACTGAATGCAATAAATCACTGTACCTAAGATGCAAGGCATAATTCAAACGTGCAAGATGTAACAACACTCAGAGAATAAATCATTAACCACTTCGTAATCGTAATAAAATTATGACTAAAATTATCCATCATAAAAGAAGAGATACGACAACATAGCTCTAGAAAACAAAATCGTTAATGAATACACAGAAATATTAAAAATATCTTGTTCAAACTAACAGCGAGACAATGGAAGAAAGGTCAGAAATTAAGTACAAAGGGATTTGCGAAAACACAAATGAGACTCCACCGGTTTCATAACGAATGTCAAAAAAATTATGCAAAAACATTAAAAAGAAACAGAAGAAGCTTACAGGACCATAAAAAGGAAGAAAACAAAATATTTAAATAACAATCAAGCTTACTATGAAAACGAGTTTGAAAAATTAGAGAAAACAATAATAGAAACGTAAGTAGAAAATTTTACCAAAAAGTGAATATAATGAGAAAATAATTCAAATATAGAACATTATTAATGAAACGGAATGGAACGTTTTTAGAAGTAATAGAAGAGGAGGAACAATAGGATGTAAGTATAAGCAAACACTTGATTATACTAGCTAAACTGACAATGAGCAAGGTAGAACACAAGGTCAAAGTACAAAACTAGTTATCAACAAATAGACGACTCTGACAAGGAGGAGCCTCAGTATGCCTTTTATTTAACACAGCCCTAGAGAAAGTAGTTGGAGAATCAGGTATGAAATCACCTGGGCTATACTCAATATATGCTGGCAACATAGATATTATTGGCAAATGGGTGAGCCATGAAAATTCCCCGCTTTAGCTGTGTAAAATTACTTTGTTGTTTAAACGAGGTTTACATTTGAGGTTATGGTACGTTGTGGTTTTCAAATGCATTTAGATTAGAAAACATGACAAAACGCGTTTAAATGCAACGGTGCCATATTTAAGCAGAACAGAAAAAAGAACTTTAGTAATTTCTAAGTATGTATTCAGTTTCAGTAATTGTGATACTGAAGACATTCTTAATTAAGTATATGGAAAGTCTTACAATACTTTAAATACTTCTCTATATGTACTATCAAAATAAGCAATCATCTGGTAACCATATATTACGTCAAATGACAGTAAATTTGTTAGAGGTTATACAAGTCATAAAATAAATTAAAAATTATGGTTCGGTTCATGTGCAACTTTGTAACAAAAATTCAATGCCATCCTTCATGCAAAAAAGGTGTGCACCTATTATATGAGTAACTAGAGAAATGGATTTGTGGTAAAAAAATATAACTTCGCAAAAATGAATTTGTTTACCAGGTGTGTTAATCAATAGTAACAATAGCAGTGATAATCTCGAATTTAACATAGAATGACAGTGCAAACAATAATACAGTAGGCACTACCAAACGAATAACTCGAATTATAGGCGACTCTAATTATAAATATATTTGATCTCTAGATACTGAAAAGAGTATTGGGCCCTATCCAAATAACTAGCGAATGGAAACAGCGATACAACTATAAAATTTACAAAAGCCTTATAAGAACCGAACATAATATTATTACAGCACCAACGTTTGAGTTATAGAAAAATTAAATACATTGAATACACAACAGTAGAAAATAGAAGCAAAAAAATATATAGAGAAAGAATGTTAAGAAGGCCAAGGCCCACAAGGTGCTGTAGTGCAGATGAAGGTGATGCTATTCTCATATTGGCACTCTCATTTTCGTGTACATACTACAGATTATTTTACATTTACTTTGCAATTCAATAGAGTCGGTAAACAAATGTATACTGCACTTTTTGATCACGGATTGACGCCTTGTACACTTGTAGTTGAACCCTAAGAGAAGATTTTAAGAAGGAGGGGGGGGGGGATTCCAAATTTTCCTTAGTTTAGAAGTTGGCGGCTACTTTCTAAAATGGCGTCCTGGTGGCCAACATACTTGACGCAAGTAACACGTAACTAAGGTCAAAATCAACATAAGAGGACAAGCTGATACGGTTTTTGTAAATTAAATTAATAAAAATGTAAGTAACGTTTACAACTACCGGTTGTGAACAGTATGCAGATTGCCATAGTATGTTTAGGAATGATGAAGGTGTGCGCTTTGAGAGAGAATTTCCTCGAGTTAGGAATTTTATTTCAAGAAATTACTGAAGATCGCGTTGCAATTAATAGCAGATTGATGATGATTGAGAAAGTCGTTGACGCCTTAATTGCTCTATAAGTTGATGGTAACAGTATGTAGGTACACGAATTTTGTAAGGAAGAGACTTTTTGATGAATCTAAAACTTTTTGGAGCATTTAAAGGGTAAAGTTAACACTACAATTGTCACTGCGGTGCCCAAAAAACCTACACTTGAAGAGAAGGGTAAGCATACTGACCATCAGCTTTTCTCCAAATTGTTTATTGCTAGTCAGAACAGGGAGATGGTATGGATGTGTTCTTTTCTTATGAAAATCAGTCGTGTCATACTTCCTTGTTTCTAAATGAAGAGCAACCTGACAAATATAGTTTTGAATTGATATAACCCGTTTAATTTTGTGGACGTTCCAGTGGAGTTCTTTATGACATTGCATACATGGCATGAGACCGAATTATTAACAATATTTAGAAAATATTGCGAAAAAGATTTTTCGTGCACTTTGCTACGAAAAACTGCTCACCTATGAGCTAGTGGTATCGAGTATGCTGTTGATAGCTTGAAAAACGGTGTTTTTCTGCAGCCAGGATCTGGTACATGTCTGTAAGTAGCTACAGAAACAAAATTACTGCGTAAGTGTCCTGACATTCTTCAAAATGAAATGAATAAAAAATAACTTTTAATTCTTCTGGCCAATTATGATCTGCATAATTCCGGTCAAGTTCGTGTTGCCACAAACGTTGATATCTAACAACCAAGACACATCACTAGCTGGCGCTCCATGTGAGAAAATTGATAAAGTAGATGGTCGTCTGAATTAGGCGTACATGTGCGCGATATGGCCTTTCATGGTGTTAACAATGTTCTTTGTATTGCGGATACTGACGTTGTTGTGTTAGCAATATCTTTCTCTCATGTTGTAAAACCGTTGGGACTAAATGAGCTCTGGATCCTGTATGGTTCTGGAAGAAACCAAACTCGTCTGCCAATCCAGCAAGCAACCGGGGAGAAGAAAAATCCATCGCTTTCCGTAGTTTCCACGCCTTGGCAGTGACACAGTCTCTTCTTTCAGTTACAAAAGTAATTTCTTTTCCTGAAAGAGATGGGTTGTTTATGAGGAACTAACCAGTGTCTTCACTGCTATTTCCAGTCCACTGTCTACACTGCAGGCCAGCGTCAGACAATTCTCAGAAGCTATTATGGTGATTCTATATGGTGGTGCAGCACTTCAACTTCAGATTGGTATAAGGTAGATTTAGGTATTAGCGTTTATACCATTGCTCTTTCTTGTAAAGAGACTCCGTGTAATAAAGTGCTTAATAAACAATTATTTAATGTACTGCCAAGACTTAGAAAAACCACTTTAGATCATTTACTTCGCCACAAACCGAAATCACGTAAGAGCTTTCGTGAAACTGCATAACCTTTGTGAAGACAACAACCGTTTTGACGTTAAAAGAAAGTCGGATAATTATCTTTAATGAAGATGTTTCGCCTAATGGATGTAAACATTATATCTCCAGAACAACATAACCTGTCGGGATGATTTCTGCGCCAGTTTGTGTGTAATGTTAATGCAAAAAAACAGAAAATCATGTGGACGAGATTGGTCGTTTTTTATAAGTATTTCTCGGTTCGTATTCACGTTATTACTAATAAAAGTTAAGCGGTAATGTAACTGCGAAGTGAATATGATGTAGTGGATACGATGGTAGACTCCTGAGCTAAGAGATCCCGAGTTAGAATCTGGTTATGGGCAATATATTTTTTAAAGTTATCGAAAGATGCGAAAATGTCTATCCTTCCTCACTTATAAATCTGAAATGTAACATTATCGGCGCTCTCTGCCATATTTGCACTCGCTGACTCGATTTTAAACCGATTTTCACCGTCTAGCGTTTGCAATAATTAGTACCCGTCTCCCTTGTGGAGCGTCCGAAAGAGTGCATGGCATAAATCACTCATATTAACACTGTTTGGAAGTATCGATAAGGAGCTTGCACTTTCTCATCTTGTTTCAAATTCCTTTTTATGTCATAATACCAAAGTTGACAAGGAATACTACTTGAGAAAACAATCATTGAGTGGTATTCATGTTGTACATCCGTTATTATTTAGGTGAACGCTTTTTATGTTTTATGTATGATTTGCTGCTAGTTGTTAACCAAACTGTAAATGTACTAAGCTTTAGAGT
Organism: Agriotes lineatus; assembly: GCA_940337035.1. Classification (NCBI taxonomy): domain Eukaryota; kingdom Metazoa; phylum Arthropoda; class Insecta; order Coleoptera; family Elateridae; genus Agriotes; species Agriotes lineatus. The sequence continues at coordinate 39,079 of CALNHX010009973.1, forward strand.
GACAACGCATACAAATCTGCGCAGGAGCGATGTAATATCTATAAGAAACGTATTGGCTCCGAAAATATCCCAGCATAGAGTAAATGAATAGATGTAGTGATAATGAACACAATGCTATCACAGACTATTTAATTACTTCGTTTTAATTGAGAATTTGTATGTAAAATACATTTACAAGAAAGAGTGAGAATATAAAGTTAGTGGTCAGCAAAATCTTAGCTTGACAGACAACGAAAATCTGTAGAATTATGATTGTGAATATCCGCAGAAAGTTACTTTATGAAAGACATCAATTGTATATATCCAATCTAGGAAATATAACTACCGGCCATAGAATTAGATGGAAAGAGTATCTCGAAAGAATAAAAATATTAGAACCGCAAGAATTTTTAACGACTACAAATCAGCTTGTAAGAAATACCGCTGCGTTGTCAAGATTGTAAATTATCATTTTTAATTTCTTTCATAAGAAACTCCAAAAAATATATTACCACATGCAGCCCTAACTATTAATAACATTTTGACAAATGTAAGTCAATTTTAATATTTAAGTGGATTTCCTAGTAAATTTCAAGTAACTACAGATCCTATCTTTTTGGTCTATATATACCAGTATAATGTTGCTATATTTTGTGCAACAATATTCAAGGGTAATACCACAAGCAGTGGATATATTTTTGACAAATATTTTGTCATTACCATGTAAATTATTGCGTTTAAATTTCACGATACAAAATCACATCGAAAATGTCACGAGCCGAAGACGAGTGACATTTAAATGTGATTTTGTTGAGTGAAATTTGCAATAATTTCTATGGAAATGGTAAAATATTTAAAAAAATATATATCCATTTCGAGTGGTATTTGGGACGACTATTTAACAATATTAATACATAACGATTAACTTTATTGAAAAAGAATCCAACGATTAATATAACTATTCATTCTCAATTAAATTCAGCGGAATACTTCCAAAACACAGCATTTTAAAATTTTTAAAACAAGCCACACAGTTTGTTGGGGTTTAGTGTTACGTAACCTAGCGATATCACTAAGGACAGAACATCGTTGCTAAGCGATACTTCGCAACAAAGCTATTTATTTTTTGAGTACGTACATTGTTTTGTGAATATTTTGCATGGTGCCCAATATTCAGTGATATACTGCTGTTATTGGTTGAAAAAAGCAAATGTCTGCAATGTGATTGGCTTATATGTTATAGTGTTGAATAGTCAATTATATTCAGCTATATAAGTCTGCGAGATTTAGAGTTGGTCCTTATTACCAATATGTAAAAAAGGGCAGCTACTATTGTAACCTTCCTCACGCTGATCTCTAGTACAATCCATTTCATTCGCAGATTCGCAGATTCGCAGAACAACTAATATCGAGTAATTATTATGCAAACAAAATGCATTCTACGGGTCTTTTACCACCCTTAATACTGTTTCACAGGAATGTTGCATCCATAATTACGGAATTGTATACAATTAATTTATTTCCTTAACATAAGCTAGGAATTAACTTATTAAGATATTGCCCTATCCCATTCTTAAAATTAAATTTCGTAGAAAATCGCTAAAATGAATAAAGGTGGATATTTCCTTAAATTATACGTCAATAAAAAACTTCTACGGTTTTTTAGAATCGAAATCCATTTATTGAGAATTTGGTAATTAAATAATACTTGAAATTAATAAGGCAATGAAATTACTAAATCGCGTTTGACTCATTTTGTCAACCCTGCCACACACCTGAAGAATTGCTGGAAATTGACAGTAAGTTAAAAATCTTTTAAAATGTTAGCAAAATTGAAATTACCAAAAACCGAAGGGAAGAGCGCCATAGCATCGTAGCGTTGTCAGGAAGCACCTGCGTCGCGTCGGGACGCCACGCGCGCACGCGTTTTCCGCTTTTTGATATTGAATGCCTGCCCCTCTACGGGGCATCGACTGGTTCTTTCAATTTACAATCCCTGAATCCATTGTGTTACGGTGTGTTTTTTAATTTACCTGTATAATTCCTGTATGTCTAATTCATTTTGAGGTACCAGGAAAATCTTCAATACATAAAACGTCATTGTATCACAAATTAAAATTAGAATGTGAAACGTACACCAATGCAACACTGTCAAAACTGCTTTAAAATATCACAGTAATGAACATCTATAGCGTTGTAGAAACTAAAATTAAGTAAAATAATTTTATAGAATGGTCTAAAATGTTAGCTGTTTTATCGACGAGCCCGCAAAGAAACGTGAAAAGCTCACCAAACAGCTATTTTTATCAGAATTTAAATCAAAATTTTTATATTTCTAAATAATAGTAGCTCATGTTAAGTTGTATACTAAAGTTATATTACGTCATTATAAGAAATAAAATTTTAACTTATAAAACAAACTTTTAGTCTAAGACGGAAGAAGTGCTCACTATTTTTACTCAATCTATGTTATATGTCTCCTTAGTAAAAATCATGACTCTATAGTTCATATTGAATGTTTACCTTTCAAAATGTTTATATTTTGAGAGCACATAATAATCATCAGGTTATAAATCAAATGAATAACATCACAATGAATACCATATTTTTTCTACAATTATGAATTAATACAATGTTTTGATACACTTTTTTATTTTCTCTTAATACAACATCTATAGTTTCACTCTCTTCCAAGGATCTGCCATTAAAACGGCCGCTGAATACCAAATTATCGTCGTAAAATATTTTAATTACTCCTGTGTATGTAATTTCCTTCTCTTAGTGATGATAAGATGCCTAGTTCGTTCTAATTATGCCGACTTGGTTTCAAGATCATGGATACACATTCAAATTTAATCCAGGGTTACAATTGTATTAGCTCTGACTGCTTTCTGATCAGCAGGAATTTCAGATTTAATTTTCCTGAAACCTCTTGCTATGCTCAAATGCTGTGAACAGGTTTTAGTTTATTCTGTAATTATTTACTGAATGTAGTGCTTTTTTCATTTATAACAACAGTTGTATCAAGTTACCATGTACAGTACTGTGCTAATATTGAACCGTAGTTCATTTAGCACTAGATAACTGTTAACTACCTATAGGTCGCCATTAATTCATATAGAGGCCTGCATTCCAATAAACAGTAGAAATCTGATTATGAATACAGAGGTTGCTGGCCGATTTATTTTTGCTTCAGACGGCTAACAAGCAATGAAAGCTTAATGTTGGTCGATATCAATATCAGAAAAGAAGTAAAAAAATCTGGTGTGATACACTCACACAACTTTCTTTTACAGTGATCTTATAATTAGCCAAAAATTTGATTTTAAATTTTTAACCATTTGTTAAAAATTTTCAAAAATTACAAATTCTACAAAAACGGTACAAAATAGAGCGTTAGTTGAAGAGACAAATTTTCTCTAGAATTTTAAGGTGAATTCAAAAATGTAATAATATACCGGGCGTTGTATTTAAAATAGGAGTTAATAAAAAAATCGAAAAAAAACAAAAGAAACCCACTTTAGAAGTATTCAACTGAAAAATCACCTATCTCACATCAATACACATTAAAAGTGTAAGAAAAATGTAAAGTTTAAAAAAAAATCGTAAGAGCCGTTTTTGAAAAAATCGAAAAAAACTGAAAAATCACAAGAGTAAACACCTACTTCCGGTTATGCGATTTTCTTCAAAAGCTTGCTGTCTCATTTACATAGTACACAAAACTTATATATGAAGTTTCAACGCCATACCTCTTTTCGTTTTTGAGATATTCTGTTCACAGACAGACACACAGACAGACAGACCAATGAAAAAAAATATGTTTTTTGGGATCAGGGGACTCTAAAACGTGAAGATCCGTTGAAAACTCAATTTCGAATTTTTGGGGTGAATCCAATACTTCCTTTATAGTAAAAGGAAGTAAAAATACAACTGTAAAGTTATACCTCCTCAAACTCGTGTGCAAGGGTGAGTAATTGTGAAAATAATATAATAGTAATATGTATACCATGGCACTGAAGTTCAGCTTTTTATCACGAATGGGGATTTAGTTATATAAACCACACGAGGGATAGAAAGGAACTTCAGTGCCGAGGGGTACATTCTGTTTTTTTAAATCGGGAAATCATAAAATTACATTTTAACTAACTTTTGTAGGTTATGTTGACGTAGGTTGACGTTTACGTATCGCCCCGGCATCTACAAAAAGTCGTGAAACAATGGATTACTTCACTGCCGGTTTCTCGTATTTTAATAACAATTTCGACGTTCTTCACTGCCAATTTTAAAAAGAATACAATAAAAGCCTTACATGAAAAATCACAAACCTGAAATACATTAAAAAATCTCTAGGAAGGAAGGTACAAACTAACTCAGTGAAAAGAACAACTTATCACGAAAATAAAAGATCGAATGGTATAAAATAAACAGAATTGTAAGAAAGGCAATAAGAAGAAAGACGAAAATCCATAAAATAAAAGGCATCCACAATAAAAACTAAATATTTCCGAACGTGAACAATATAACAAAAAGTATTACAAACTTTTATAAAATATTATTAAGGCTCTACGTTACGGTGCCTATTTAAATATGCACTGGCTACTCTATTTTAAATTGAATTATAACTTTTAGATAGTCACAAGTTTCAAATTATAGAAATGATAACACTTGAGACTCTTTCAGGGCTTTGGGTTCGATTATCTATACCTTTTCAACTTCAAATTAGGACTAATCAATTTCAAAATGGGAATAAACAATTTCAAAATAAAATAAACAATTTCAATTTGAGAATAACCAACTTCAAATTGGGACTAATCAACTTTAAATTGAGAAAAGCTTTTTGTTAACGGTAGTCTTTGGAAAATTACAATTACATGGTTGTGACAGGATGGAACACCAGCAACAACTAACAATAATTAGTTCCGTCCTGTCACAACCATGTAATTGTCATTTTCCAAAGACTACCGTTAACAAAAAGCTTTTCTCAATTTGAAGTTGATTAGTCCCAATTTGAAGTTGTTTATTCTCAAATTGAAATTGTTTATTTCATTTTGAAATTGTTTATTCCCATTTTGAAATTGATTAGTCCCAATTTGAAGTTGAAAAGGTATAGTTGCTTTGTTATGTAAATTTAATTTGCAAATATTTTTCAACTGTGCATTGAAATTAATTGTCACCTCTAATGTCAAATTACATGTCAACAGTTAATCTCAAATTAAATATGACAAATTCTCAATTCTCACTGTACACAATTAACTTTATATCATACAGTAAGTAATTGTTAATAATTCATTGCACTTTGGTAGAACAAGATTATTACCCAGCTTATATTGCTCTAATACTACCTCCAATACAGCAATCCTTCCGAAGTCAATAGCTTGGACCCTTTCTTAATCCTGCTGTAATGTCCTGCTCACAAACACTGATA
>CALNHX010009974.1:0-44474 GCA_940337035.1 Agriotes lineatus
CTGTATAACAATATAACATAACATACAGGGTCCGTCATAGGTTTGAACACATGGAATTTTTTATTCTTCATTTATCAGAAAATGTTATTTTCGGTAAAAGTTCTTCTCATATAAAAAATGCACTTGCAAAGATGTAAATATCTTCTTTCGTATACGGGGGAGGTTCGAAATATGAAAAGAATAAAGTACCCTTAAAAATACAAAAATGTTATTTTGAAAGACTGTTTCTAATGGAAAGGTTGCAAATATGAAGGCAGAGTCACCGAATTTTTTTTTTACTGATTTTGCTTATTTTTTTCTTACCACCCTGTGTATTATGGAAAATGGGATACTTCAAAGTTATTATCTGATACCATAAGTACGTATAATTTCGTTAACTTAGCAACCAGAAAATTGCGTTAATTGAAATTAATGCTAAAAAATCAGATTTTTTTGTATCCAAAGTAAAAAAAACGTAAAAAATGTAATAACAAACGTTCCGAACAATAATTCAAAACAATTATAATTTTTATTTGAAATGGTATGGTATAACAAATATTTCCAAATAACATTTTTGTGTATTTGAAAAATAATGGTACTTTATTGTTGATTGATTTTCATATTTTTGAATCTCCTCCGTATACGAAAGAAGATATTGAAACTTTGGCCAGTGCATTTTTAGTTTGAGAAGATGCAGGGACTTATATCAAGAATAACATTTTCTAATAAATGAATAATAAAACAATTTTCCAATTTTATGACGAATACTGTGTAACATTATGCATAATAAGGTATATTCTAAATGACACAAGCCTTTAACTAGAAAAAGAAGAAATATTAAACACTACTGCAAATTGTGTGCTTCTGCTATAATGTAGTGAAAATGAATAAACCGGCCTCACATGATATAATGGATATCACTGGAATGGGAAAAAAATCCTCGTTCTCATGATGGCACAGCCAACTACGAGTTCCATATAAAAAAATCTGTAAAGAGCTTTACTCAGAACTTCCCTCGCAAGTGGATGTTGAGACACTAAACATAAAAATCAGAGGAAAATAGTGGTAAAAATATGTTCACGTTCACGATAATACTGAAACAATAAAAGGAAACACTTGGCAATACGAATTAAATCAATTTCAAATTTAAAAAATTACCGGCAATGGGATTTGAACTATCAGCTCTGCGATCACGAGTTTAAATCCAGGCGCCTGACGAAAACGAATTGTTGTTTTTGACTTTTTTTGACATTACCCTGTATTTGTTAGGCAATAAGAAAATTGTGATCTGAGGGAATATCAAGTCCCGGATATGTTTTAGCTCGCGTTATACTCTACCCAATCTTTTATTTATCAGAACAAAATCGATTTGATTTCTTACTATCTTTCCATTGTGGTCTTGCGGGGACTTCCAGGTATATAGTCTGGGCATTGGGAGTTTAAACCACGAGATTGCAATTGTGAATTAATTTTCGTTGCAAAATATTCCCCACCTTGGAGTTAAAATCTGCCATAATATCGTTTACATCTACCTTTTGTAGATTTCAGTATGTCTGAATTACTTTTATAAAATGTTCTATTTCTGCTTCACTTTTCGCGGCGATAGGTGCGTAGACCTGGATTATATTCAAATCTAATACTTTTCCTTTGAGCTTCACTAATATGATCCTGTTTGAATACGGAATGCAACTCACAATTGCTTTTTCAATTTGTTAATTTACCATGATAGCTACACCGTTCCATTTATGAGCTTCGTTATTTCCAGAGTTGTTGGTTTCCCTGATCTAAATTTTTCAGCTCGCGAGTTTCAGATATTCCCAATATTTGTATTTTTGATTAATCCTCCATATCTATTCGCTACCGGAGGAGGCGCCCAATGGGGATCTCGCAACCCCACATTGGTATTGTATTTGTTTCTGTTGTGTTGCATCACATCTACACTTTCGATTTTGCCATCAGCTTTGTCACTGGCATTGACATCTTATACACCAATATAAAAATAAAAATTGTTCCACACAGCTGGAAGTTGAACCTTGATCGTTGTGACTGGTTCCGTGTATATATTTTCTGTTGTTACGATCTATCACCTGAGGTATTTTCTGACCTCTGTTTCCAATATTAACTGCCTTGAAGTCTTTCTTAATAACAAATTTTATAAATATTTAGCCTCAAATTTAAAACAAGTTTTTGTACTGTTAAATGCTTCTTATTGACGTTCTCAAATGAGTCATTTTATGTACAGGGTGGTGAAAAACTAGCAAATTATATTATTACTGCGCTCTTCTTGAGGTTGTATAGAGTTATTTTGTACAAATCATTTTTGACTACTCGGCCCATTCTCTTAGGATCGGTAAAATAAAATTTACTTTTGTAGCAAAAATGTGACAACGCTGCTTAAATAAATATATCGTGGGCTGTTGCTATGAAACATGAATAAAGTGCAATTGAATTTTATTATAATGTTGGAAGATCAAATGTTTCTTTGAATTTTTTGCAAAAAGAAACTTGAAATGTTTGGTATATAAATAGAATATTTTGTTTACAGGATAATTAACAAAGTATTTTCGGATAGTAGGAGCATAAATCATTTACTTATTTCTACCTCAAATATAAAAAATGTAACCTCAGCTGCTAAATTTGAAGGACTATTTCCCACATCTCTTATTATCCAATGAAAAGCCATGCTTTTTCAAAATTCAACCAATCGTGTGTTTTTGTAGTGGCAAAAAATCGAAATTTTCCCTTGGGATTTTGTCAGTTTCTTTTGCCACTTGCATCCACGGCAACCACCAAATATGTTGCTTTAATCAAGGTGGTATTTAAGAAACTTCATTTAAACTGTCATTGAGCATCAGTATAAATGTCAAAATGAACCGATATTTGGGAAATAGTCCACAAAATGTATTACGGGCTCATGATTTTGCTCGGCAAATGTTTTACTCACGATTTGTTGTTTTTTTGGCAATGCCCCTCGACAAACTAACTTTGACAAATTCCCTCGCCTTCGGCTCGGGAATTTGATCAAGTTAGTTTGTCTTGTGACATTGCCAAAACAAAATACTTTCGTAAAACATTTTTACCGGCAAAAACATTTGCCCTTAATACATTATTACTGATAACAACACTGAATTGATATTCAAATTTGTATTAGTTGGTGAAGGCCTACAACGTAGCCCACAAATGATCTGCTAGTTTTTCATCACCCTGTACAATGAATGGATATTTCATCCTTGATTCCTTGACTGTTTGCAACCAGTCTTCTGAGAAATAAATTTACCGTATGTGATGTTTGTTATTTAGGCTATTAGGATTTGAAAATGAAATGACATGTTCTTACTTAGATCTCTTACATCAAGCCAGAGATTCCTGTTCCACTGGTAACCACCCTCTAAAATCATAGAGGTGTCTACTTTTAACTCGACACCTTATATACTGTTTGTATTTCTGGAATTAAACATTTTACTTACTAAATGAAGCCATAAAGCTATCATTGCCCACAGTTGTTGGTAAAAACTGTATGATGTTTGTTGGGTCTTGGAGGATTGTTGTTAATCTACTTTAGTATGCAGTTAGTAATTTCTTCACTTTCTCTTTTTACTATATTTTCGGTCCACATATACATATGGCATTGCTCAGTTTTTCCATCACGAACACCATAAATAAAAAGCTTTACTGATATAATGGCTGACATATTTTGGAATGGATTGAATATGGTCATGACCTGACGGCAGCATTCCTTCTTTTGGTTTTTATGTCTTCCATGTCATCAGAAAAAACCATCTCTTATCTGCTTACAGACATAATATTTTTCTTTTATTATTAGATAAAAACTTTTTTTCTAACTTGTTATGAAAAGTTCGTCTTTTCCGTATCAGTTTATATCAGTTTTAGTTAGGGAATGACATACTTTTCCACACTTTCTTGAAACAGATATGAATATTTCCTAAATGTTTTCAAAAATGTAATTAAGGAAATTACATACTTCTCCACGCCTTTTTTAAAATAGCTAGGAGATGTAATTTCCTAACTATTTTCAAAGCAGTAAAAAATGGAGATCCTAAGTGTTGACTGATGCACAAAATTGATTCTTTAGAAAGAATATTGTGTCTTCCACATGTGGAAAGTCCGTTATTCCACCACTCGACGCATTCATCCCGTGCTGGAATAACCTTGATTTCTACACTTGGTAGACAAATGATTATTTACACATGTTGGTCTCTTCCTTGCACCATTTCATAGTACTTATATGTGGTGAATCTTGATGAATGCTGCATTTTTTCTTCCTTTTACGATAAAGGAAGTATTGAATTCACCCCAAAAATTCGAAATTGAGTTTGCAACAGATCTTCATGTTTTAGAGTCCCAAAAAACATGTTTTTGTTCATTGGTCTGTGTCGATGTCTGTCTGTGTGTCTGTGAACAGAATATCTCAAAAACGAAAAGAGGTATGGCGTTGAAACTTCATATATAAGTTTTGTGTACTATCTAGATGTAACAGCAAGCTTTTGAAGAAAATCGCATAACTGGAAGTGTGATGTTTACTCTTGTGATTTTTCTGTATTTTAGATTTTTTCAAAAACGACTAACGATTTTTTCCAAACTACATTTTTAATGTGTATTGATGTGAGATAGGTCATTTTTCAGCTGAATACCTCTAAAATGGGTTTCTTTTGTTTTGTTTCCTATTTTTTGTATTAACTCCTATTTTAAATAGAACATCCGGTATATTATTACATTTTTGAATTTTAGAGAAAATTTGTCGCTTGAACTAATGTTCTATTTTGTACGGTTTCTGTAGAATTTGTAATTTTTGAAATTTTTTGCAAAAGCTAAATATAAAAAATCAAATTTTTGTCAAATTATAAGATCACTGTAAAAGGAAGTTGTGTGCGAGTATCACACCAGATTTTATTTTCTTGGACTATGTGCGGTTTTTACCTACACTTCAGATAGTTCCAAACAAATATGGATTTTGCATAGAATGTTTGCAGGTCCAAAATGAATTTTTCTGTTGGTCATATTTTACCTAAGTCATCTTTTTAATATCTAAATCCTAGAATAAAAACAGCAGTTTAAAACACGTCTCCCAGAACGAGTTTTAAAAATTTTAAAACACAAAACAAATATAGCAACAATAATTGTTTATTAAATGCGTTTTCGTATCTTGAAGTGTTACATTTATTTGTTTAAGATAAGCAATTACATTCTGAAACTGGTCAGTGTGCAGGTTTTCTTTCAGTTTTAAAGATGATTTCAGCATCCAGTAATGCGGCCAAAGTGAAGCAGGTGACGTTTCTTACTGCAAATCAAATGAATTAAATATGAACGATGTTAATGATTATAATCGCAAACTTACCTTCTCATCTAAATAGGCAAGAATTACCGAGGAGACTTTATTTTCTCACCAATGGCAGAAATTTTAATAAACCTTTTCTTAAGCAGCTTTAGACTTCACAGGCAACAACTTTTCCCGCAATAGATTCTCTTTCTTTAAAATATTTGGGAAAACTGCAGAATCCAGGGCACATTCCCCTGCTATTGTTAATATTAATTATTATTAACCATGTTTCTCTAGTAACAATAACCAACATTCTAACTATAAGGGAAGCAAGTAAAAGGAGTGGAATTTGCCCCGGATTCTGCAGTTTAGCCAAATATTTTCAGGAATTTAATTTGACTGTTACATTTTCGTTTATAAAACGACATATCCATAGCCACTCGTAACCAACGTGGTTGATCAACAGAAAGCGCTTAATCTTGGGTGTCTATGCAACGCATTATCATTAATAACTATAAGTATTATATGCCACACAGTAATTTTCTGGTTGCATGGCGGGCTTAAAGTTTTAGGCACACGCTTTGCCCCTTTGGAGCAATACAACCACAGCCTAAATTTCTTCTCCGCTGAACTATACCTTTTTCCAGCATTGAATGTTGGTCTGCCTCTTTTTTTTTGATCTGGTTGAATTCTCATTCCATAAAATTTAAATAAAAGTGTCTAGTTGTTAACTACACAATGCCACATCACATTGATTTTTCTTTTATTTTGTAACCACGTGAATAGGTAAAGTAAGCTTTTTGTTCAGATTATATGAACTGTACTTAAAAATGTGAATGTTTAACTTAAATATATTAAAAATGATGAAACTTAACGTCTACAGCCAAAAATAGGTTTTGTTGAAAAAGGAATAAGCCACATCAAATTTTACTTAACTGTAACTCCCACTACTCAATTTAGAATAATCTTTTTCCTTAACACTATCATCATTGCTATTTTCCTAGCCATTAAACAAATTTCAAATTGACTAAAAAAGAGAATATCATGATTGTGACACCATCTATTCACAAGTAGCCAAAACATTTCTACAGTGGTGTGTTACATTCTTTCTTTAATGATTTACATCGTAAGCCGAATTTTTCAAATGTGTGGCTTGTTACTATTTTCCCCGAGCGTTTCAATTGTAACATTTGGTTTGGTGTAAAGTGCGCCTCTCTATTATTCAAAAAAGGAAACTGTTCTATACTAAAACATGTGTACAAAAACAAAAAACGACTTAAAAGTAAAAATAATGCGGAATTAATTATTTGAAGATTATCATCAGAGGAAGAATTTTGTTTTTGGCGCAACAACAGCTTTAGGACTTTTAATTTCACTCTAATTTGTAATTCTTACGTGCAACTCGGAAAAGTTTTAAATTTTCAGACAGAAGATAACTCTTATCCGATCCACCAACTGCTTATTTTCTAAAGTGCAGTGGTTTATCTTTAATTTTTTTTTAATAATAACAGGTACTTCATCGATTAGCCCGTATGGTCAATTTTCCTGAAGTTAGCCAGAAAAGCCGTACTACTGTAAAAAGTGTAGTATAACAGCACTATCTAGAGCAATGTCTTATGGGATCCAGCATTGTCGATTAAAAACTAAAATTACGAAATTAAAAAAAAATAATTTCTGGTGGAATCAAAAGTCTTACAAAGTTATTCGGGTGCTCAAATAATATAATTTCTTTGATTACTCAGCTTAACAAATTGAATAGTTTTATAACAAACATCGAAAAAAGGCACAAGTCAATTTCCGTTTATGCTTGGTACACTGATTGGGTATGAGAAGCAGATTACATACATGGTGTCCCCTGAAACTTGCAGCTCCTTAAGACTGCAACCCAACATACACATATCCTGGCAACACAGATACTTAATATTGCAATTTTTACGTAAAATGTTTGGTGATCTATGCACCTGGGCCTGATATTGTGGAAAACAATGATTAATAATTTAGTATCGCAAAAATCGAGGAGGATGTATGTAAAATGTTATAAGCAATCTATGGACTGAAGATATAAAAATAATATCACATCTTATTCAGAAATCGTTTACTTGGAAGAATTGTCCAACAAAATAAAATCACTAAATTTATGGGCACACTATTCAATATCAATATCATTTATAATAAAGTACATTTTATGCTAATGAATAGTTTTTATAAATTATAACTGGTCGTAGAAAAAATATTCTATGCAACTCACATTTAATAGCTATTAAGACACTCATATTCATTACAACATTCGCCTATGGCTCATGTCATAATTCTCATACTCGCATCTTAATAGCTATCATTAAATACTCATTGCATAATATGCTATTAAATGTTATGATTTAAGTCATATTACTGTTCTTTAAACTTACCATCAACTGTCAATTGCATTAATATTCAGGTTTAGCAACTCTGATAAATTTGTCTTTAGATCTGTCTTGCAACGAATGTATACATTGGGTTGCAGTCCCAAATAGTAAGGAGCCTCTAGTTTCATGGCCCACCCTGTATCGGGATAGGGATAATAAAAAGTTCGGGCACTTCATTCCATGTAGGAACATGGCCTGAGACAAGGCGAGTCAGGGTCGCCGAAATATCTCTTTCCGAAACCCAGTCATCTGGCACACCGTTAATGGCGTACTTCGACGACTGCCTTACTTTCCCTACTTCCACAACTGTGGTTTCGGTACCCAATTTTTAAAGCATCTGGGTGGGCCGCCCGCCAGTTGCCAGATGTCGTGATTGAACCCCGAACCGTGGCACCGCAGCCTGGGACACGCTGGCGATGGGATAGGGATAATTGTCATTATTAACTCTTAGATGTCTAAGCCCCGCAAATCTACGTAACGACTGAAGTGGGGTCACTAGGTCCCCCACTTATTTTTAGGAAATTTAGCTGTCTAAATGTATATTTACACTGAATAATAACAATGAGAGCTATATAAAAAGTTTCTATTCCATATTCATCAATATTAATACAAATGTAACAATACTACTTTATTTTCGTAGACAATTTCATCAGAATCTGATAAATCACAGAAGCTGTCAGTGATTTGTGCGAGTTCTGCAAAACTGCAATGAATTTATTAAAATCTCCAACATCAGCAATTCAATCTCACCAAAACTGTGTGAGACATATCCTTAATGCCATCTGACAAATACCTGGAAGCAGTGTCAATGGGTTCACCAAAAAAAGTTAAATATTTTAATGTGAGGGGCTTAGGCGTTTAAGGGTTCAGTTTGATCATCAGTTGTAGTAGTTTTTAGATTTTTTACATAAAGCTTTAGACTGAAACTACAATGTTAAAGGTTCAATAATGTATTATGAAATATTAGCTTTCAATCACGTTTAAAGTTATTACCAAATGTACCTAATGGCAATTGTTTCAAGTGTGTTGGATATCAGTGGAACGGGTAAAGCAAACATACATTTAACACATTGATTGCCGATAGAATTTTCAGAAACAGATAATTATTAGTTTTAGTATGACCCAACGGTGGAGTCACTGTTCTCTGAGATCTATTTTTTTCGATATAGGCCGATGACTCATCTCTTGCGACATGCAATTTTTTATGTAAAATAAACCAGAAACATAAATCAAAACGTTTATTTGTATAAAATTAAAAATAAAACATATCAATAAAAGAAACAATCTAATTGGAAATACAAAATAATATAAACGGACAAAAATCATTTTATTTTCTTGGTAAATGTAGGTTAAACAGTTTTATTTAAATGAAGCAAAGCATAAAACTTATTAATAAATGTAAAATATAACTTAAGAATTCTTCCTAAAAGATAAAACAACATAAACAAAGAGAAATATTGTTTATTTTTGAACTTGGTACAGTTAACAACAGTTTTCGAGACATCGAGGTTGGGGAAAACGGTATATAAACATTGATTTTTGTGATTTTTTAAATTATATCCGTCACATAATAAACAAGCATCTTATCTTGCATATCAACTTGTGATATATTAGCTATTCTACTTAAAAATGCCTTCCAAATTTTTCTCTTTAATTTTTTTTGTTTATCATTTGTCACCATTGTTACCCATTTTGCAATCGCAACCACAGTAGATTATTTATTTATATTTTGTTATTATTTCATCTTTATTCAGTTTTTAGATGCGCCTTCAAACGATTTTCCTATCTTTTTTTTAGGTTTCTTTAAAAGTAGGTAGCTCTTTACATCAAGTAAAACTGTTGTAGAAGTTATTCATCTATAAAAAGTGTCCCTTTTCAAGATAATTTTTCATGAGGCAGAATAGAACGTCGTATGCAATGTATATTGATGAAATATACCTATAGTTTTACTACGAATTTGTCGGTTATTCTTTATATAATCTTTCTGGTCAGAACTTGAATGGGAGTTCCATGGCTGCTTCTCTCGGCGCCTCGTGATACGGCTGTCACGGAAATAGTTGATCCCGGATGTCATAATAACATCATGACAGTCGTTAGTGGGGTTGGAAGTCCCCATAAAATGTACGACGCCTATAATTGGCCTAACGGCCGTTTGGCTGAGTACCAAAATAAAAAATATAAATAAATAAAATACTATCGGAAGAGGAGTCTCTCTCCACAGAATCATTGACTCGTCTAAAGAAAGTTGTCTATCTAGGGAGTAAAACACGTTGATTTTTTGGTTAAAAAAATGTGGAGCCATATAATTTTCGACAAATGGTCTTTATATCCTGCCACTTCTTTTTCATAATTTTTAGAAAAATGCAAACATGTTAAAATGATCAAAAAACGATTCCTGCTCATATTTTCCTTCAACCAATTGATTTGAATGGTGCCCATGTGAAGCCACAAAAAGCTGTCAGTGTTGGAATCGTCAAGAGCCAGTTTGTTATGCTTGATTTTTCTGTCATTCCCTTGCTTAAGAACTATCTTTCGGCATATTTGTTTGTTTCAACTATATTTTCAAGCAGGCTGTCTGAAAGAAGTAGACGAAGAAAGCAATAGGGTCATTAGATGGTAAATCTGACTTTTACTCCAAGTATACCTGAAAACGGAAAATTTTTGAGGTTAGGATTACCAGTCCACATCGGCACTTGAAACTGATTTTTATCCTGTTCGTATTCACTTTTACTTTCTTGAAATGCATCTTTATCACTTTCAGATATAAGTTCTTCAATTTCAGATTCTGTTATAAAGTCTTGATATATCACATTTCATAAAGCTTCTTTTAGGCTTTTATCAGGAACTTGTCGTCTATTTTAGCCAAGTTGCAAACGCAACCACAAAACCAATAATGGAAAATTATGTATAAGCTTGCAAGAGGCCTCTCGCAAAAACTGGAGCAAAAGTGACTAATTTAGTAAAGTGTTCGTTTGGCTCAGCAGTGGAGTGGGAAGCTGTTGTAACTGTCGAGTCATCGGCAGTCAACGTGTTATTTCATAAACAATCAGGATCGAGTACTTTTACAGAATTATATAAACAGAAATTTTTATGATTTACCAATGTTAAAACAATAACAATACTAAAGAAGTTATTGTGTTTTATAAATAAAACATAAAAAAGGTTTTATTTCAGCTAATAGTGCTTTTCTCTCAATGTATAGGTTGGTGCTTTTTTGTATAATGGCTGGCATAAAACAAACTTCTCCGTGTACAAAAATAAAATTATATTATTCCTCTAAAAATGTTATTTAGAACTAGCCGTTTAGGATGTATACTTTTCTTTGTCTGTAATAAAAATACCGAGTAACATCATTTTCCTATAAAGAAAAATTTATAATGTTGCTAATTAACATATTGAATCCAATGTGAGTTTTGAGTTTATAAGAATAGTTACAATGAATTAGTGTCCCCATAGTGACTTGATAGATAAATCCTGTATAATAACAATCAAAGAGTTATTTTAATATGCTCGATTTAAAATAAATGTGTTAATAATAGAGCATAATAAGAATTCTTAGTTTATATTTATGTTTCTTATATTAATAAGAGCCTTAAGCTATAGTTATGGTTCGATCGACTAATCAGGAAAAAGTTTTGACACTAAACTCGTTTTGAAGCTTTTGCAAACTAAACTTAGATAAATTTTCGGCTGTCACAAATAATTTGTTTCGAACTTCACAAAGACCAGTATGCATCCTGATGAAACTTGCTTACCTTTTATATTGTAATGTATCGATGTAACTAACTGGCATTGGACTGGGCATTAGTTGTCTAAACAGAAGCAAGTATTTTCCTCCCGACAACCCACGGTTGTGCCACCAGCCCCCCACAGCAGTGTCGGCAGAATATTGTTGCGACCATGCTGATATGTGTAATGCAGGTGTACGGGCAGAGCTTGCCACTTCCCGCTCACACTCTGTTTTAAGCGAAGGTACAGCAGGTAACCGTGTGGCCCCGCTCCTAAGTACTGTAGGCTAACAACTAATTTTGTCGTTTTAATTAAACGTAACTAACTGAGTTATTTCTTGGAATTCCTAATTTTTGTTTCTGAAGCTAAGCCGAGGTGAGTATTGTGTGGTTTTTGCAAGTGCTTCGTTTGGAGGAACAAGCATTTAACCGCTCTTTCTGGAATAATTAGCCGCATTTTAATTTAAGCTACATAGTGCAATGATCCTTCCCGTTCCCTTTTACCCCGTGTTACCATGTTTTTGGATTTTTCAGATGGCATGCTCGCTTTTAAAAGCGTATTTTCAGTGGTTTCGAAGTATTGATTTCCAAAATATTGGTATCACTTCTCAGAAAACCTGTCCAAACCTTAGAAGACTGGCTATCATATCAAATTTATCTTTCGTAAATTAATTTTTTCATGTATTTCAATAAATTCAAATATTTTTTAAAGTTTTAGTTATGAAATTTATGTATCTATTGTAAATGAAGATTGTAATTTACAGCATTAGTTACTATGCTGTGGATATGTTATAGCGGTTTTTTGTTTCTATAAATATTTGAGAAATAGTGAAGTTATACAATGTCATTAGTGTAAATTTAAATAAAATCTTGCAGGTTTTTTTTATTAAACTATGGAACTTGATATAAGATCTGTCTCAGAAAAAAATCGACCACTAAAAACCTTCCCAAAAATTATTTAAGAACTAATAAAAAATGGTAGTATTGAACTTGTAAACGTAGAAATCTAAATCCACTTTACTGTAGTGGCAAGTAGCCAAATCAGGTTAAAATAAAACTGGCATATTATGATTTTCATAAGTGGAATTAATCGTTTTCTTAAATATTCTATGTAAATACTGCTATTTATGTTTCTAGTAGTCTCAAAACTTTCTGATTTTACACTACAGGTGCGTATAGCTTGCCACACCAAATATTTAGTTGGATCACACAGTGGTTCTTAAATTGTGCAAAGACCTCTCCGATTTAAAAATAATTTCTTTTTCTTCCAGTCGATCTGGTTTTTGTCTGAACTTTAAATTTAAATCTATCTGTTTTTCATTCATTGTACTGTGGATCTAGATATATTTGTTTTATCAGTGGCATCCCGCATCGACATTGGGATTCCTTTAAAAAATCCTTTAAACTTTCTTTTCTGACCGTTTATTGTGAGAACTTTTCTTTTCTAACCACATTTCTTCTGAACAGTAGATCTTTTTTTAAATTCACTGATTACACTTTGCCATCGTTCAGTTTTTGAATATTACATAGTTTTTGTCACATTTCCGGATTTTCTGTAACTTTGGAAATGGTTACTTTTTATTTTTTATCTTGATTTGATGAGATTTGAGTATTAAAATGCATAATAAACACAAAATAATTTTACCTATGGTAACAGAAGTATGTACGTAGGATACGGGAGTGTCTCCCAGATACGCGGGGCAGGAGGGAAATCAATTACCTCCACAGAGCAACAGGCACAGCGACAGCGTCTGTTCCAGATTGGGCGGCTGTCCTACGTAAAACTTCTGGGCAAATAAATGGTGAGCAGGATGAAAAATATAATGCAGATCTCCAGGTGGTAATCCACACCTTCAGATACAGAGGGAACACCATCGAATATGGGGGGGGAGGCAGTTCTGCGAGTAATTTAGAAAGCTCAGGCTTAAATTTCAACCAAAATGGAAGAAGGGAAAAGGACAATTATAAATGAAACAAGTTTAAAGACAAAGATGTGATGGAAGAATTTAGAAAGGTGGATGTAGACATAATGGTAATTTCGAGACCAAAATGTAAGGACCCGCGAGAGTGGAGTTAAAAAGGTACAATGTGCAAAAGCGGGAGTAGTAATCCTGATAAAGAAAAAGTGGGTGTAGCAAATTCAAACACGGGAACCCATAAATGAGAGATTAATACGACAACATAGAGATTTTCGGAAGACAATGTATAATAGTTGGAGCATATGGACCAACGGAAGATAGTAAGATAGTAGAGAAAGCACATTTTATGAAAATCTTGTAAGAAGTAGTAAAGGTGGAAGCAGCGCAAGAAGTAATTATAGCAGGAGACCTAAATGAAAGAACTGTAGGAAGATTTGGAGAGGCAATTATTAATGCCAAAGGAGAAGGAATAATCAGAATATGTGAAATGAATAAACTAAGAATAACCAACGGTTTTTACCAACATAAAGATATCCACAAATATACGTGGATCCAAGAAACAAGAAGTCTTAGATCAATCCACTACATTATAGTGAAAAATAAGATCATTTGCATTGAGGATGTTTGGGTAAATACCCACTTCCCGTGGATCTGCAATAAACAAGATGAAAAGGCAGAAACAAAATTTGAACTAAAGAAAAAGAAAAGAGACTAAAGATACACTTACTACAGGAGAAATCGATAAGAGAAGATTCGACCAGAAACTAGATGAATTTAGATATGAAAACATCAAGGACATGTATCAACATTTAAATAATAGCATAAAGGAAGCAGCGCCTGAGGCACTAAGACAAGAATAGAAAAAAACAGCCAATATAAAATTAGCACAGGTGAAACAACAGTAAAGCTGTACAGGAAATGGCTGAGCACCAAATCGCAAGAAAATCTGCAGAATTATAGAGAAGTAAAATGATTAGCACTTAGGGAAAATGAAAAGTTGGAAGAAACATGCCTAAACATTGAACAAAACCTCAGGGGAACAAAAAACTTCGAATCTGGGTTGAGCATTTAAAGTACTAAGGAACAACACAAAGAAACAAGTAGGAGTATATACATATGAACAGCAATGGGTGGCATAAACACTTGGTAGGGGAAAATTGACCACAATTTTCTAGTGTGGAAGAAAGAACCCAAGAAGACCGAGTAGAAATTGAGTTAACACTACAGAAAGTAAAAGAAGCAATCAATTAAAAATAATAAATTAGCTGGACCTGAAGGAATCTCTCCCGAATTAATTAGATACAGAACAGAAAAACTATTTCGCATGACACACCGTATGTTTAAAAAAGCAATAAATGAAAAAGAGCCACTGGAGGAATGGACATATCCAAGGGAGACCGTAGGGAGTGTGAAAATTACAGAGGAATAAGTATACTGTGAAATGAAAGGAAAACTGGAAGAAAACATAAAGACCAAAATCGGAGAGGACCAGGCAGGGTTGATAGTGGGAAGATCATGCGTAGACCAAATTTTTACTTTATAGCAATTGATTGAGGAAGCAATGGTGAGGAGCAATACATATGGCCTTCATAAATTTAAGAAAAGCTTACAACTCAATCCTAAGAATAGAACTAAAGAATTTAGACATGGGGGACGGCCAAGAAATAAAATGGACCGATAAATATGAAGACCTCTTCATAATATCAAAACATTGGAAATTAAGAACAGATTAGGACAAATAAGAAATTGCATTAAACTAAATACAATCCTGTGGGACAGGCACATGACCAGAAACACAAAGACAAGGATATATAATATAGTCTCATGGTATAACAACATATGAAGCAGAAAACTGGGAACAAAAGTAAGGTCAATGCTACTGCGATGGAATTTTGGAGAAGCAGCTGTAGGCTAAACAAGATTGGACGGGGGTGAAAAAAAGAGATAAAGAGAAGAGTGGGAGTAGAAAAAGATATGCAAGTTTACATTGAGAAAAAGAGATTGACTTGTTATGGACACGTTAGAGAAGCAGATTGAAGATGAACAGATTGGAGCCCTATAGAAAGAAGGAAGAGGGGTAGGCATTGAAGGTCTTGGACATGGAGGGACGAAGCAGATGAGACGATGAAAAGAAGAGATTTGGAAGAGGGGGAATGGCAAATGGAGGAAATGGTTGAGAGAAGGAAGATAGTGACAGCTGTAGATATAGTATATAAAAAAGTATGCCATTTTTTTTAATTTTCGCCCATTAGCGGTTGATTTTTTCTGGGACAGTCCTTAATGTTAATCTTCAGCAAGAAATTGCCAGGTTAAATTCTACTATACGCAAATCTAGTTAAAATTTGATATTCTTTAGTATATTCAGCATAGAAATGTTTCTTCAAACTTGTACGACACATTTTGTTTATATTTCAACTTTTAATATTCTGCAAAAAATTTAAATACAGCGGGATGAGGACGTACCTTTATTTTCTAATAAATGATATTAATGATTTTAAGCAGCCATTAGTGTGATGTCATGTGTAGTATGATAATGGAAATGTATTCTCTTCACGATTTTTTTATAAATAATTACAAGAGAAGCATTTTTGGCTACTATGTACTAAATATTGTGTTGAAAATTATACTTACAAAGAAGAATCTAATCTCAGTTTTAATTTTTACAAAGCTCATATTCATAAAGTACAGGGTCCGGCAGCATAACTTCCTTTTTTCAAAACGCAATAAAACCCATTTTATGAATCAGAATTTTTTATTATTTTTTGTATAATGTAGGTACATATCTAAAGTTATGTTTTACACAGTTTTGAAAATCATATCAGGTGGGTGACGCCCCCCATTGCCCATACACTGAATAAGCCGATTTCTGGCGTTTGTCATGACCCTTACCAGCATATCAGCAGGTATTTTGGCAATTTCTGTCGGGATGTTGGCCTTCAGGTCTTGTAGGGTCCTTGGACGGTTGGCATAAACGCGGGATTTAAAAAAACCGCACAAAAAATCGCAAGGGATCAAATCGGGAGAGCAGGCTGGCCACTCCTAATTGCCCCTTATTGAGATGAGGCGCTCGGGAAGTGTTCCCTCAAAACAACCACCGATGCCCTTGAAGTGTGAGGCGTTGCTCCGTCCTATTGGAACTAAATGTGCCCTAAGTCCAATTCATCAAATCGTGGGAAAAAAATCCTCCAACATGTTCACATATCGGTCTGAATTCACTGTTACTGTGACCTCATTTTCTTCAAAAAATCAGAGACCAACAATCCCAGCTGAGGAAATTGCACACCACACTGTGACTTTAGGTGAATGCAAATGCCTTTGATGCAATTCCCGGGGATTGGTATGAGCCCAGTAGCGCATGTTCTGTTTGCGATCACAGAACATCCGTTCGAAAAGTAGGACTCGACGGCAAACAGACGTTCCTCACTGTTCCAAAGTATGATGGCGACCGACATGGAAGGAAACAAAACTTTAGAACCACGCATGTCGAATGAGACCACTCCCGCCCCGCTACGACCCCTACAGCCTGAATGGCGCGCATTTAAAAAAAGGAAGTTATGTTGCCGGACCCTGTACAAATAGACAGTTTTTTAAATCACTTCTGATGTGGAGAAAAGCGTTTTTTTTTTAAATTGCGAATTGTAAATTTAATTTAAAATAAAAGAAAATGTATGTAGTTTCAGCAAACAATTTTCGCTATGGGATAACTTAAAATTGAACAGAAATTTTTAAAAGAACCTTAATATGCTTTTGCAAATGATATTACATTAATAACAGATTTGAAGAGTTAGTAGAAATTTATTAAATACAAACACCCGCCACAGTTTAGGAATATAAAATGTAGTGTAACTAAACGTTTTGATTTTCATAATTTTTTTTAAACTTTTGCGGCTAACTTCTGGGTGAATTTTATTATCTCTTAGTTACTAAAAGGTTTTCATTAAGAGATAATAGTACTATTGCGGCCAAAAAATTTTGCACAGTTGTGTATGTATGGTTTAAGCAAGTGGACCAAAGTCCTCAATTGTCAGTTGTACAATTGACATTTTGTCTGCAAAATTTAAAATTTCAAATCATGTTCTAAGCGAAGCCAAAAAAGGCTTTGTTATTGTAAAACTAGAAGAGGGATGGTCACTGCAACGTGTGGCCCATGAAGTTGGTTTTGAAAGAAGCACCATTTCTTAACATAACCTGAAAAAGTTAAGAATGCAACAACCTCAAAATGTGAAAAATGACAAGTAGTCATATAGTCAGATACACATTAAGCCACTGCGGATAAAACCAAGCAACTAAATTGTGAGCAAATGAAAATGAAATCAAGCTTGGCTTGGAAATGTTTGTTTTATGAATAATATGTTGGTGACACTGTAAGTCTTATGTGAAATTCGTTGTTAGCAGGTTAGGTTTTGCCACAGACTTACAGTGCCACCAACATATTATTCATAAAACAAATATTTCAAAGCCAAGCTTGATTTCATTTTCGTTTGCGCACATGTTAGATTAAATATCGTGCGAAATTTTATGGCCGTGATAATAGATGTCATCAACAATATACCGGTGATCGCCAAAAAGTTGGCATCAAAGCCCTGTTGGTCAAGGTGGTTGAAAAACATTACAAATGGGCCAAACAAAATTTTATTTTTTTGGAAATAATTGTGAAAAATGCATTTACTAGCCAAGATAGAGAAGGAATTACCAAAAAAAGTTGTTTAAAATGTGATTTTCTATCTAAATACAAAATTTTGGTTCAACATTTTATAAAAAAATTCAAAATTTTTACATATAAATTGAATAAAGAAAAATTTCATTTTGACAACTGTAATAGTTATTTACGTGGCAAGCAAAAATTATGCAAACACTACTTTTCAGTAAATAATAAAAATCTGAAGGAGTAATAATTAACATTTTATTTTATTTTTTCAATTATAAATCTTTAAAGTCAATTTGAATTTTAAAATTAAATCTTGGTATGTGAAATTTTGAAATATATTTTAAAAATGTTTGCGAAAGTTAAAGAAAAAAGTTGTTTTGTGGCTTTGAGATTGTTCAGTTAGGTAAGACTAACACCCGTATGCATAGTCGTTCCCCAGCGGCTCGCCGGCAATCGCCAGTGTTCGTTATGAATAATATGTTGGTAGCACTGTAAGTTATTAGGTTAGGTTTTCTGTCAGTTTTGACAAAAGCTGACACAAAACTTAACCTGCTAACCTCGAATTTGACATAGACTTACAGTGCCACCAACATATTATTCATATTCGGTCCCGGGTGGTGTAGCTTGAACAAGCGTCCACGTACAATCAGTAGAGTTAAGCTACGCTTTTTCTGGTCAGAACTTGGATGGGAGTTTCACGGCTGCTTCTCTCGGCGTCTCGTGGTACGGCTGCCACGGAAATAGTTGGTCCCGGATGTCATAATAACATCATGACAGTCTTTAGTACGGTTGGAAGTTTCCATAAATGTACAGCGATGTCTATAATTGGCCTAACGGCTGTGGGCTGAACACAAACAAAAATAAATAAATAAATAACAAAACTCCAGCGAGTCACCGGCGAGCCGCTAGTGAATGACTATGCATATGGGTGTAATACTCGCTAAAAAAAATCTTATTGAAATCTTACTTAATTTCTGAAAAAGAGCACTTTGGATTTTCACAATTTCGAAAAACGCCCTTTTATAAGTAAAAATCACTCGGTATATTTGATAGGGGCTAAATAGGTTTTTAGGCAAGCACAAGTTATTGCCGTAAAGTTTCAAAAAATTATCAAAAATGAACATTTCTCCCATTTGATGCCGACATTTTGGCGGTCACTGTATATGTTTTTATATAAATGTATGAATCCATTTTATTAAGAATTTAATTTCATTCAACCAGTTAACGTGTTCTACGAGGTTTGACAAAAAAAAATGCCCAGACTAGTGCTGTAGAATTTTATTTGTACATTCTGTGCAATTTTTTATATTTTTATTTGAGTCCCTTCATTCGTGCAATACAAGGTATTTCAATTTGTCAAAAGGATGGAACATTTTGCAGTTATTATTCAAAAATTATTTGTGTGTATCAATTGAAAAACAATAGAGACTAACAGTGTAACGATTTGAGTTTCATATTACAAAAAGTAATTAGTAACTAATGTTCTTTTACAGAAGCTCAGTTTCTTGTATAACTTAGTAACATCTTTTGAAGAAATCAATAAAAAAGAGACTCGTAGTAATTACGGATAATAACAAATATAGGATGGAAATCTTCTATTTATTAGTAGATATCCACAACAGTTGGAATTGACATTTGTTGCTATTAGTTTTAATCCGATTATATTACCAAATTATTGTATTTACATTAGCATTAATAAGTTTGGTGTTTTTAAATTAAAACTATGGTTTTTATAGCCATCATAAATCATTTAAAAAATGTGATTGAGGTTAGATGTTACTGATTTTAAAATTGTTACGTAAAAAATATTTAAAAATAGATTTTAACACAAGATTGCGATAACCTTTTTATATATTCTTTGAAAATATGGTGCAATGATTTCATAATTGCAATTGTTATTAGTACTTCTCGATTTAGATGTAAAGATTTTCTAAATGCTACAGAATATTGAAAGTTGAGAAATTATTTTAATTATATTTCAGAAATTATAATATTTATTACTGTATACTACTATTATTGTTAATTTATATGCAGCACAGTATTTTATGCTAACTTAAGTATGTTGTGATATGTGTTTTATGAAATTTGGCAATTTAGGTGCCTGGCTCGGAATCTCCAAATTCCCCATGATAACCCCTTGTTCTGCTATCGGCAGAGCCCTCTCAATCATACGTTTGTAATGGAGTGCTGCAAAAACGAAGATTTCTGCAATGTGAACCTTTCACCCAAACTAATGCCCAAGCCCCCAGGTAACTGCCTGTGCTGCTACTACTACACATTCTATGCAATCACGTTTAGTTCCTTCTGTACATAATTTCTTAGAAATTTAGCGTACGATTGGTTATGGCACATTTTCCTTTGCAATGCATACTGATGCACTGTCAAAGCGTAAACTTGAGGTGGCAGCATTTCTAGTACCTTTGGTGGCAGTTTTTCTTTTGTACATAACGCACCCGCTAATTTTCTTACTACTAATAGATTTTATTTTGCAGGACTATTTTTATTTGTTTACTTGCGCAGTTCGCACTCTTACCTTTTGTTTTATAATCACCAGATGTTTGGATAAGAAAAATATCTATTTCAACCCCAGTAATCAGACCAGCGACTATTGCAAAGAGGCTGTGATTATGTATGACCATCCCACTATAGAAAAACGCACATCTAATTGCTGTGACGATAGTGATTTTTGTAACCAGAGATTATCTTATACACTTGAACTGCCTCCAGGTTAGAATCGGTGATGTGCAGACATGTTATTTACGTTTGTGTTTGGTCAACTTTGTGGGGTCAGCCCAATCTACACGAAATATTTTTTCCAAATCTAATTTGGTCGAATTTAAAAAACAATAATGAAATTCCCTGTTTAAATTGCAAATTTTCTATAAATGTGTAGGTTGGGTACATTTTGTGATGTCTGCAATGTGGAAAAAACAGGGAGCTAAAGTAACTACAAATAATTTCATTACAAATTGAAAATTTTAACGTTCTAGGTACTCATACATTGTCCAGCTTATCGACATTAGTGTAAGACTCATCGGCATTCCCATTTTATTTCTGTGAGCTTTCTTAGCGCTTTAGCTGCATGGCCACTTTCACACTGATTGTTTGCTTCTAGCTTCTGCTTGTGTTTTGTTTTGTAGTAGATTATACTTTGATCCACCATGATATTGCAATTCTAATTTTATATCTTTTGCAAATGCCTAATTGATGGTACTGTAATCTCAGAATGGAACAGAGTACCTACAGTTGTAATTAATAATTTAAAGCATGTATTATTCAGAGTGTTGCGTAGTGTTTTCGGTAACAGCTTAATATGTCTTGAAATAGTTGTAAGCGCACAAATATTTCTGATGCAAATTTTACGTGGTAGGAAGATGTTTGGAAAGTATCCAACTATGGTCTCTCAAAATCCAAAATAAATAAGACAAGTTCCCAGCAACAGCTGCAAATTGCGATTGCGAATGCTGTCTCTTTGCCGTCATAACTATAGTTCAAATACTTGATTTAAGTGGACTAATTTCTAGGTTTTCTATGGCACTGCAAGAATGGAAATTATAAAAGTGTATTTGTGGAAGTGACAGCTTCTACGGGAATTATTATAGGAATCTTTTATAAAATAAGATTTGCATATTTAAAATTGAATTTTATTGATTTAAAAAACTGACAACCCATCTGTTGAGGATGTCTAATAAAATTGTTGAGATTTTGTAGCCGTATACTGCTATACTAATTGGTGAACTACATCCATGGTGTGTATGGATACGTTATTACTGTTAACGTTAACAAAGGCTATAAAATTTTTTAATCAGAAAATTGCAATAGATCTTATGTGGAATTTGAATTATTTAACAATTTACTATTTAATCAGATTTTGTTTTAATTACCGTTTTTCATTGACACGTTTAGATTTGCTACACAATGTAAAAGCGAATTTCAAACATTTTTATTATGAAGTAATATATGGTTAGCAACTTCTCTGTTAGAATCCATGGATAGGTGGAACTTTTTCTGCTTTCCACTGGATCGGTACATAAGCGAGTGACCATTTGACCCACCTCCAGGTGTGTGTGAATTTGGTTCACCTTTCAATCAAAAATTTAAAGAAATTGTTATTTTGGATAGAATTGATTGTGGACATTTGAGTGTTTTATATATAAACAAAGTCTGTTTGTGGGTGAATCCAATTTTTTAATAGATTTGACAGGTTATGAATCATGGGTGCTGTTGTTAAAACACAAATATTTACCTTGATAGTACCTTAAAAATAAACGTAAATTGCGAAAAGGAACAAACTATTTATTTAAACATTGAAAAATAATACATAATTAAGAAAAACATTTTTTTCAGTTTTTACTTTCACCTTATTTTATGATAATTACTCAAATACTAGTTGCTAATTATTTGTCACATTTCTGTAAAAGTTAAATAATAATTAACAATCAATAAATCTGTTGTTAAATTACAGAGCATTGTGACGTAAATGCCCAATATCTACAGGGTGTTTAAAAAATATGTTCGGATATTCTACCCACTTATACATCTCATCAATACAAGCAAAAAAAGGCTTAATAAACATGGGTCTGGAAACCTTTCGTTTCTGAGATAGTGTCAGTTAAAAAAAAAAATCCCGGCCACTCCTGGAATAAATAATTTAAAGCTAAGAACGCCAAAACATGATCCTTAATAGCATCAATAAACCTTAAAAGTTTCACTAAAATCGGCTGATGTGTTTTTGAGATATTGAAGCATTTTATTTTTTGTCTTAATAGGTTCAGAGGCGTGCAAAAATATGGCCTTTATTTTTTCTTGAAAACGAAGCGAGATACGAAAAAAATTTAAGGCATTTTTAGTTGATTTATTAAAAAAATACATTAAAAATAGCAAAAAATCTATTGGGCGTTATTTTTTGTGTGAAAAAACCTAATTGACATGCCCCTTGGGCACGTCTCGGGAAGTGCAGGATCAACTGTAATATGTCCAAAAGATACCTCAAAAAGTTATAAACAAACTATAAAAATTTCATTGCCCAAAGCGTTTTTTAGATACGAAGCGTTTCCGGACCCATGTTTATTAGGACTTTTTTGTTTGGATTAATGAGATCTATAAATGGGTAAATTATCCGAACGTATTTTTTAAACACCCTGTATAAAAATAGCACCATTTAGCTGCTTATAAAATAATTTTGAGTTATAAGATTCCGAATACAGTTTTAAATTCTGAGCGGGTCTGTTTTCTAATGAATGTTTACCATATTAGTAGCTATTTATCTATTATCTGAACCTCGACACCGCAACAAGTGGTACAGTTGCGGCCAGTAAAAAATGGGACAACTCTTATAACAGATTTTTGTCTAATTCATCTGAATTTGTGTTTTTACTATGTCATATTGCAATATTGAATATTTGACATTTGCCAACCAATTCCAAATTAGAAATAATACGACAAAGTAATTATGCCGCATATAAATGTAGTGACGAAAGGTGGAATAATCGCGAAAATAGACGTAACTGTTCCATTTTTTTTTGCCGCAACTGTACAAGAGGACTGATTATGTATGTATGTATCTGAATAAATTAAATACGTACCAAAAATTATGCATCTATAGTATAAAACGAAAAAAAAGTTACAAACACTAAATGAATCACAATGCGGTATAACTTTTCTAAATCAACATCTGAGTCATGGCGCTTTTGCTATACTATAGAATTTAGTTTGGTTGCTTATAGACGATATGAAGCAGGACATTTTTTAACATACATGAGCAGGAGACAATTACCCCCTTCTGCATTTGAAATGCCTCCCCGGTTGATCCTGCAAAACCCCCCATAAAATTAACTAGCCAATAACATATGTTTTGTCAGAGAACAGTAATAGATAAAGTCCTCTGCAACATGGAAAAAAATCGCCTAGTATGCCAACTCATTGTAAGTACCTACTTTATTATATTCATTAGAAGAGGTTCAGTAGAAACCAATGAACACTATATTCTCATTTACAGGCAGAGACCATATCGAGTTGAGATTTTGAGAGATGGGAGTATTTTTTGCTTCTATTAACCCTTTATTACACACGCCGCCGGCTTTTCCCCGGCCATACATGATTTTCTTAAATATTTTTATAATTGTTTGATCAAATTATGCCAGATTCATAGTATCTTCTTAAAATTGAGTATGGAATAATAATAAAATATTTTGTTTATTAATGTATTTTCGGGGAATCCCTCGGACTATGCTATGTTTTTACTGTATTATTATTTACTTTATTTAGTACGTTTATAATAAATTGTGGTTAAAACTACTGTATCTAATATTACGAAAGCAAATAACACTTGAAAGATGTTACATTCACAAAAAAAATTATAAGCAAATCATGCAGCGAGGGAATCCCCCAAATTTCGCATTTAATATTATTTAATCAGATTATCGCAGACATTACAATTGTCAAAATAGAAGTTTTATAGTGATTAAAAAAAATTTTTTTGATCATTCGTTGTTCAAAACTAAGAAATTAGTGATTGTGTTATTAATAATCCCTCAAAAACGTTGCCATTTTGTTCCTACACATATATACAGTTGCTAACCCAAGATATTCCTAACAGAGTTAGTAACACCCTCATTTATAACAGCTATTGTGGCATAGACAAACTCTACCAATCAACTCGTTCTCTTTGGCAGGATCAGCGACGTAAATCTTTTCTTTTATAAACTCTCAAAACCAGATATATATTGGTGTTATACTAGGAGATCGAGGTGGAATACCTGGCTTTTGTTTTGACAATTAAATTTGCTATGATAGATTGATTAAACAGAATTAAATACGACTTTTGTACTTTTTATTCACAATTTATTTGAAAAACGACTCTTTTTTCGAGATTTTTGTTAGAATACATATCCAACCTCCGTGGGGAAAATTTTGGCTCACTCTGTATAGTTATAGTACATCCAGCAAAGCAGTTAATGGGAGGGAAGAAATACTCGCATCTCTCAAACTCTCAGCCGTTATATGTATATATCAGGCGTAATTTTATTGCAAAATTTTTAAATCAGATTCACTTGTTTAGTGGTTATTTCCGGAAAAATAGAATAAAAACAAATTACATTAAATTGTTTCGTTATTCTATCAAGTAAGAAAGGCTTTCCCTGATTTTGATTCCTGTAATCAACCCAGACACCCACGGTCAGATTTAAAATCTCATCTTGTAAAATTTCTATTTTTTATTATACAAGAAAATATAGATTTCTGTTAATCTGACTTAGAAATTTCAAAGCAGGACTATCGAGGTCAATACAAAACTATTTAATTGAGTACGTTGCGGAACATGTTATGGAAAACATATAAAAAACGCTTTACTTTAAGAAATCGCATGCTTCTTTTAAAAAAATCTACCCGACTTGTGCAACGAAAAAAAAATCTGGCTTGCCCCCCAATAAATTGTTTGTTAAAAAATGCCCTGATGTGAAGCACCTTATTGTAGTTTATGTAACATATTAATCTAAAGTTGCAATTGTTTTACATAGGAGTTTTTGCAGTATTAGTGACGATATAGTTATTTATTTTAAAAGTCCCAAAAATAAATGTACAGTACTTGTGAGTGAAATGTTCACAGATGAGGCGACGAACGAGCCGAGTTTGGGATATTAAAATGAGTATTGTTGAAATTATTTTACGGACATATAACGTACATTTTATTTCATACTGTATTGTGTTTTTTAATTGTTAATTTACTGCCTTCCTTTCGTTGTTTGAAAATAATCTTGTCACCTTAAGAAAATTGTGATGGCAACTGATTTGTGCGGTTGTTGCAAAAGTAATTTAAGTCCTGGAAATGATACGTTACAAATCCGGTTAAGTTGTATTTTTCGGACTTAAATTGCAAAAATACAGTATATTATGAAATGAAAATTGTTTACTGTAACATAACTATTTTCACTAATAGTTGTCTTAGTGTTTCAATTAAAAGATACATTTAAAACAGTGTTCTATATATTCTAAAGATGAAGTCTTAATAAATGTTACAAAATTTTCCTCATTATAGAGGGAGTAATTTAAAGTCAGTTGTAAAGTATAGTGCTACCAGTTACCATTTATTTCACGAATTATTGAATCGATGAATTTCAAGAAATGTAAGAATAATGCAGGATGAGGCAACACTTGCATATTTTTTTGATACCATATTTTATAGCATTATTACAAAATTTTGATGGGACCCGCTGCTCTACAGTTCTGTGCAGCCGATTGGCTTTTGACGGCACTGTTTTGTCAAAGCCGCCATCTTGGATTTTTTAAAATAACATAAGCATGACTTGATTTAAAAAATCATAGCTGATTAATTTTAAAAAATTATTTGGACATTAATTTAAAAAAATCATAATTTACCGTCGTGAGAATTTTGAGATAAAACTGTCAAAGAATTTTAATATTTTTTATTTCTGCATGACAATAATTTTTTTGCGTTTTAGTTAGAAAATTTCCTATCTACATTAATTTGCTTGTAAATTTGTGAAGAAAATTTAAAAGGGAATCAGAATTGGCGATGAAAATACCCATATTAAAAAAATTCAAGATAGCAACACTAACAAAACAGTTTGATGTAAAAAAAATAATTGACTGCAGAGAACTATGGAGCAGAAGGTCTCATTAAAGTTTCGTAATCAACTTTTTTGGCCTCCTGACATGTGAACAACACGTTCATATTTAGCCTTTAAAAAACGTTTTTTTTTTGTAGTAATAAAGGGTATTTGAAGAAACGCTAGTTACGTAATTCTTCCTTAAGTTGAGTTTTGGAGAAATCGAGATTATAACACTTTTGCATTTTATAGATAATTACGACTTTGACTTTTGACGTTTCGAAACAGTTTTGATATTCGGAAACAAAATGTAACTAAACATACTTTAGCCAAAAAATGTGATACAATACTCGTGCGTTAAACATTTTACAGCATTCGGTTTTGTTAAATTCAAAAATTAAAACCTCGCTCCATAAAATGCAACCTACCACTCTTCTAATATAAATACTAACTGGTTTTGTTATACAGGGTGTCCATTTTTTTAACTGTAGCATGGGAATCTCGGTTATCTTAAGAGATACAAAGTAGGTTAAATTATAACAAAGTTGCATATACCAATGCTAAATGATGTCCAAAAAAGAAATTGCACCTAACAACAGTCCTAGTTTTTAGCTATGCCCAGAAAATTTGAGATTTTTGTTTTTTTGTTATGAGTCGATTATTAGAATATTTAAATAAAAACTAACTATCTTGACATTATTAGGTCACTTTTCAGAGAAGAATTGAAATGCCACTTTAGATTTTCATTTGTCGTCATCATTTTCGAGTGTGTTAAGCGAATATATAAATTATTTAAGGAGATAGGAAACTTCATTAGGACTAATATATGGTACTAATTAGTACCAGTTATCAGAATGTTCCACTTCTGGTTTTACAGGAAATGATGTCAACTTTTGTTGTTCAAATAGCCTGTACGTTTTAATTTAACTTATCTTGTAGAGAATTTTTTTCTCTATTAAATTATACCTTTACATAATGATATTTTTGAAATTGTTATTAAGAGGGGGCTGTGGAATTTCACTTCGTTAATTGATAATGCGAAACAATTGCTGTGGACATATAAAATCTGGGCGTAGTTGATAATTTATAATTTTAAAAAATAGTAACATAATGATAATTTTTGAAATAACTTACAGTACCGTTATAAAGAGTGGGCCGGGAGATCTAAATGTTCCCTATTCAGCTTTTTTAATCGTATGTAATTTATTTCTGTCAGATCCTGTACAGTAGTTTTTTTATAGAAGCCATATACTTGCGATAGTACGTAATTTCATTGTAATAATTAATATTTGGCTTTTTTTACAGTCTTTTAAATTAGCAAGTTTTGAACAGAAAACTATAAAATATCTAGTATTCCCAATTTTTTTTGCCCACAGAAACTGTTAACTGAAATTTCACAGCCATCTTTTCTTAATAATGGTTTTCAACGTTTTTTTATAAAATATGATGTAAAGGTATAATAAAAATAATGTAATATAGTTGAATAGAGAAAAAACATCATGCTATCTGTAAAACCAGAAGTGGAACTGACATACTGATAATTGGTACTTATAGCTACGTTAGTCCCAACGAACTTTGCTTATAATATTTTTTTTGTATCTCTTTAAATAATCGAGTTATTCACTTCGCACACCTTAGCTGTTACATCCTGTATATGTAAATATCGTAAGTGTTGCCTTATCCTGTATATTTAGAATATTTCATCACATATTTTTATTTTAATATGTTAAGATAATATTAATTGGTAGACTTTTAAAGAACTTCGCATCGTATTAACTACTTTTAAAATGTTAAGTAGCGCTCACGAGCAATTTGAGTATTTTTTTACGGTATACAGATTTAAAATCCAATTAATGTGTCAGATATATTGCTAGTAATTTGCAATACATATTTATTTCTATTTGTTGTAGTATGAATAATTGTATTTTTTCTTGATTTTTTTTGTAGCATTTACTACCATGAGATTAAAAAAAAAGTGATTCTGAGCAGGCCTTGATATGTGTTATATGTTTGGCAGTACTGTCAGTCTATATCAAATTCGAGATTAAAAGGTTAGGTTTTGTTTGTTGTTTGACACAGACTGACGTAAAACTTAACCTTTTAATCTCTAATTTGACATAGACTGACAATACACTTCAGTACTGCCAAACGTGTAACACATACCAAGGCCTGCTCAGAATAATTTTCTTTTTATCTCATCCATACAACCATGTTAAAATGATCTGAATAAAAAACAGAATTCTGTAAATAACTATTAGAAAAAGCGCTTAATTACTATGAATATTACTTTTAATATTGTAACTTTAAGATAAATACACTTCACTAATTATAAGGAAATCATAATTTGAAAAAAACTATAAAAATTTGCAACGAGACCAATAGAAAATAAAATCGTTAATGTCAGGTGTAATTGTTTTCAAACCACAGGTTGAAAGTAGAGATAAAAAAAATCAAATGCACTATGATGCTGAATATTGATGATACATCGTAATCCCTGGATACTTTTCAAACATTCTGAAATATTTCATCAAATCGCTGATCAAAATTACATAATATACAAAAGTTCTTCGAAAATACCGCCACGAAAACATTTTAAAACGCATTTGTTAATTAGATATTTCCTCATCAAATGTCACAATGGGCACGGTGGAGATAGCTGCGTTCTTCGTAGTGCCCACATTAATCTTCTGCATCATCGCGCTGATCTTGTACTATCACTGGCAGAGTAAGCGTTCGACGCACCATCATTTAGGATTGGAAGACAGCATAGAAGCTCCAGACCATCCCATTCTAAATGGGGTCAGCCTCAAACACATGATTGAGATGACTACGAGTGGTAGCGGTTCAGGTAAAATGACGCATTGTAAATACCGTAGAAACTGCATTAACTATCTTTAGGATTACCACTGTTGGTGCAACGCAGCATAGCTCGGCAGATACAGCTCGTCGAGATTATCGGCCAAGGTAGGTATGGGGAGGTTTGGAGAGGGCGTTGGCGTGGCGAAAACGTAGCTGTGAAGATCTTCAGCTCTAGAGAAGAAAGGTCTTGGTTTCGAGAGGCGGAGATTTATCAGACTGTCATGTTGCGCCATGATAATATCTTAGGATTTATTGCTGCTGATAATAAAGGTGAGTAGTGTATGTAAATATTTGTGAATCTTGTAGCAGGTATGTCAAACATGCGGCCCTGTGCAAGCACACCTGCCACCCCGCGAAGTACACTGTAGCGATAAATTGAACTAATTTAGGTAATAATTTTTATTAAATGACTTCAATTAGTTGTTGTGTGCATGACAACACAAATATACCCATGTGGCCCTCGGGGGACTCTCAGTTTGACATGCTTGCTTTATAGAGTAAATACACAAAAATAAATCATTAATTATAAATAATTGTTTTACGAATGATTTCATTGTGACATAGTTGATAAATGGGACGTTTTGATGCAGTCGGTTTGGTGCGTTCGGTTTTGGCATGATTTGATTTGACTAAACATACAGAATTTTTTTGCTCGCTATACAGCGGGTGTTCTAACTACAATTTATATATATACTATGTGAATTTTTGTGATTTACTATTGAGGGTGGTCTTATTTTGTTCCTTATGCTATGGGGAATTAGAAAAGTGATGGTGGACATCTGGGACCCGCGACTGGGAGGAGGGAGAGGGTTATTTAAGGATAAGTTATTTGAAAATGCAAATAAAATAAGTATGTTTTAAAAAGCAGAATGTTTATTTTCATGTTTTATATCGCTCATAAACGGATTTATCAGAAATGAAAAAACTTAACATACCAGATAAACTAATAAGGTTAACAAAAATGACAATAGAAGAGACCAAGGCGGTGATCAAAACAAACCAAGGCATGACAGAAAAGATAGATATGAACACAGGCATACGACGGAGGGATGCGCTTTCAGCAATGTGTTTTAACATCATAATTGAAAGCATAATAAGAAAAATTGAAGGCGTGGAAAATTAAACACAAATTATAGCTGATGATATTGATATTATAAGCAGAACATAAAGAGAACTCGAAAAAGCTTCTATTCGACTAGATGGTGCAGCAAAGAAAGCCGGATTACAAATAATAAAGAAACAAAATATTTAAGAAGTAGAAACAATAAAACAACCATGCAACAAAAAATACAACTAGCCACCTATAATTTAGAAATAAACAACTGCTGTTTAGGCACACAAATAACAATGAAGAAACGAAAGCTAGGTTACAATCAGGACATAGAGCATACGCATCAAAGAGAAGAAATTGAAGAGAAATATAAGCTAACACACAAAGTTAAAAATTTGCAATACACTAATGAAGCCAATTGTGACATACGCAAGGGAAACACGAAGCATCAGGAGAAAATACGAGGACCAACTGAGAAGAGCAATAATGGAATAAAAAAAAAGTAAACGAAAATGAATGTAGACCTCCAATGAATTTTGAAGTCCTGAAATATACATGAGACCAAGACACTGTCAAAAGCATGAATCACAAAAAATATAATGGTTTGGACATATTAAAAGAAAAAACACAACAGTAAGAACGATGATGGAATGGGAAGCAAAAGAGAATAGGAAAAGGGGGAGACCCCGAGCAAGATGGTTGGAGGAGGTGATACAGGATCTGAGAATAATGGAAGTGAATAACTGGAGAGAAAAAGCACAACAGGAAAACATGGAGAGAGATAGTAGAAGAAACGAGACTAATCTACTTCAATTAAACAAACATGGATTGCTAAAGTTTCAATGGAACGGCTCAAACCCACTAGGGTTGTAGCGCCAATTGAAAAAAGA
This sequence comes from Agriotes lineatus, assembly GCA_940337035.1. Lineage (NCBI taxonomy): Eukaryota > Metazoa > Arthropoda > Insecta > Coleoptera > Elateridae > Agriotes > Agriotes lineatus. The sequence continues at coordinate 31,325 of CALNHX010009974.1, forward strand.
TATAGCTCATATAATTATATAACTTCAAGTTATAATCTCACAAACTAAAGTGATAATTAACCGTCATTGAATCCAAAATGGCGGACTTTAAGTCTTGTATTAAACAAACTAAACATTATCATGTAGGGCAGGGCTGTCCAACTTCAAGGGACCCAAGGGCCATTGTAAAAAATTTGATGGTTACGAGGGCCGCATCTTAAAATGTGTCGTATCCGACCATGAGTGATTTGCAATAAATATAAAACGTGTATATTTTAATACTAATTTTTATTTATTCAAGAAGCTTAGGTTACTTTACATTGAAACATAAAAGAGATATACAGCGTGTTCCCTGAGGTAACCGACAAACTTACCATATGTTCTAGAAGTGATTCTACACAAAAAAAACCTATTCACTTTAGGTTAATTCCTTTCCGTTCTTGAGATACCGACAAGAGAAAAAAAATACATCAATTAATGTAAATTTACATATAGAGATGTGACGTTTCACCCCCTTACTAGGGGGTGTAAAAGATTTACCCCTCGGGTTAAGCTCAAATCGGAGAAATGCGTTCACTCAAATAAAAACACCAGATAATTACCAAAACAAATATAATGTTTTTAGCTAGTTACAGTTATTAATTAAAAATAAATCTGAGTTGTACATTATTTAAAATTAACATGTTCTTCTGGAAAGGTGTCTGGTTTTGTGGGTCAAGCTGCAACCCAATGCACCGGCGAGTGTTGCGGGTCCCTATTGGTAGTCCGCCGGTACGCACGCCGATTCTTGGGGGAAATGGGCTGAGTGAGTCTTTTGTTCCTGCAAACTTGACCTTCCACTCAGCAGTGATTTTAAGCTGTAATTTTTCGGGGAATTTAGCGGCCGTTAGTGCCTTAATCCTGGTTCAGAGGTTGCTGGTACCTTCGGCGTCGTTCTTGGAGCGAACGCGGTGTCAAATCCTGCAGATGGAATTTATTCGCCTTGAGCCGGAAAATGATGTTGACAATCCCCCAGTAGGCAATTTTCGGGCTGCGGAATCGAACGTCCAGGAATTCGCGTTGTAATGATCAAAAAGGGGCCCTGCATGTGAGTTTACGGCGGCTACAGGACTCTAGCCGCTCACAAGCGGGGTAGAGGCTGCGATTCCTACAGGTTACAGATTTAATTATTAGTAAAATGACGTTATGAGGAGTATTTCACCTCTCGGGGGGCCGGGATTTGCGTTTAAAAATTAGCCGGTCGGAAATAGCTTTTAAGCAGTCAGCCCTGCAAAACAGTACAGCGTATTAAGACAGGGTTAAAGCCTCACAGATTCGATTTTCCAAGAAAGTTCAACAATCAAGGTAAAATCGAATTCTAGCGGTCTTGCTCTTGCGGAAAATTTGAACAGTACAACGCAACACTCCCTTGAAGCCTGGTCTGGTAAGGGTTGGAGGCCTACTCCGTTAGACAGTTTAGCGTGTCAGACCTCAAAGCCCAGGTAGAAGAGGAGAGGATAGGATCAGGACTGGTGAACTCAAGGGAGAATTCGATCCGCGGGCCACAAAAATATCCTGGCGGGCCGCATGCGGCCCGCGGGCCACATGTTGGACAGCCCTGATGTAGGGTATCAAAATAAAGGTATTAATTATACAAAACAAATAACAAAATTACAAAATGTTTAAAGGCCATGAGAAATAATTAAGGTAGTGGCGGTAATTACGGTCCAGTGTTCTTAAACTGCAAAAACATTTCCGGAAACATTTTAACTACTTGTAGCATTCTATTGTCAGTTGCTACAAAAATTCGTTAATTATAAACTGTAACAAAACTTAGGTATTTATGCAACTTATGATACTTTGAAACAAAATAGGACAATCACGGATGTAAGATCATATAGGGGACCAAATGCAGACACAGATCATTACGTGGTAACCGCAAAGTTGAGACAAGAATATAGGAACAATAACGAAAAACAGGGAAACAAAAAATGGAACACCGAAAAACTGCAAACAGAAGAAGGAAGAAGAAAATACAGGCAAGAAATCAATAACGAGATAGATAAAAGGGAGAATGACGTAGATATAGAAAAAGAATGGGCGAATATCAAAGGAATAATTATAAAGAGCGCAGAAGAGACAATTGGATACAAAACAAACAAGATTACAAAACAATGGTATGATGAGGAATGTCAAAAAATAATTAATAGAAAGAACGGAATGAGAAAAAAGTGGTTACAAACAAACAAGCAAGAGGACCTAGAAAACTACAAAGAATTCAAGAGAGAAGCACAGAGAATATGTAGGCAAAAAAAGAACAGCTGGATGGAAGAAATGATGAACGAGTTAGAAAAATTATAAAAGTAATAACACAAAAAAGTTTTACCAACAGATAAAGACCCAAACGAGAAGGAATCCAATAAAAACAAGAGGAATAAAAGACACATACGGAAACATAGAATACAACGAAAAAAAGAAGAAAGGTATCAGGAAAGAATACTTCAGCAACTTATTATATGAAGTAGCAGAAGACAAACAACGAGAACAAGAGCAACAAGGAATAAACAAGAAGATGACAACAAAAATAATAACAGAAGAACCAACGTATGAAGAAATGAAAGCAGTAATAAGAAAACTAAAGAATGGAAAATCACCGGGGTGTGACCAAATACACGGGGAGATGCTAAAGTATGGAGGAGAGAAGCTACATAAAAGAATATATAAGTTGATACGAGAGATATGGAAACACGAGAGAATGCCGACAGAATGGGAAAAAGGAGTAATCGTAACAATACCAAAAAAAGGCGACTTAGAACAATGTAAGAACTACAGGGGAATCGAGCTACTCATACTATTTGTAGACTATAAGCAAGCGTTCGATAAAATCAAAAGAAGTAAACTAACGCAAATATTGAGAAGAATGGAGATCCCGGGAAGACTAAGAAAATTCATCGAAATGACGATGAGGAACTCAAAAGCAGTGGTAAAGACAAGAGAAGACCAAACAGAAGAATTCAACATTAACAGGGGGGTCCGCCAAGGAGACACGCTCTCAACGACACTTTAAATACGAAATTGAGTTTTCAACAGACCTTCACGTTTTAGACTCCCCTGATCCCAAAAAACATATTTTTCTTCATTGGTTTGTCTGTGTGTGTGTCTGTCTGTCTGTGTGTCTGTCTGTCTGTCTGTGAACAGAATATCTCAAAAACAGAAAGAGGTGTGGCGTTGAAACTTCATATATAAGTTTTGTGTACTATCTAGATGCGACAGCAAGCTTTTGAAGAAAATCGAATAACCGGAAGTAGGTGTTTACTCTTGTGATTTTGCAGTTTTTTTTCGATTTTTTCAAAAACGGCTAACGATTTTTTTCAAACTGTAAATTTTTATTACATTTTTAATGTGTATTGATGTGAGATAGGTGATTTTCTAGTTGAATGCTTCTAAAATGGGTTTCTTTTGTTTTTTTTTTCTATTTTTTTATTAACTCCTATTTTAAATAGAACACCCGGTATATTATTACATTTTTGAATTTAGCTTCAAATTCTAGAAAATTTTTTTCTCTTGAACTAACACTATTTTGTACCGTTTTTGTAAAATTTGTAATTTTTTAAAATTTTAGACAAATGCTTAAAAATTAAAAATTAAATTTTTGGCTAATTGTAAGATCACTGTAAAAGGAAGTTGTGTGCGTGTATCACACCAGATTTTTAATCTGGCACTGGAAGACGTAATAAGACGATTAGATATACAAGGAAGTATAAGAAGCAAGGAAGCACAAATCATCGCCTATGCGGATGATATAGTCATCATCTCAAGATCATGGAAAAAATTAAAGGAGATTTTTATAAGAATGGAGAAAGAAGCAGGTGAAGTAGGACTGACAATCAATCAAAGTAAAACAAAATACATGAAATGTCAAAGAGGAAAAATAGATGATATTAAGGAAGTAAAGATAGGAGAATATACCTTTGAAAAAGTACGATCCTTCAAATATCTGGGAATCCAACTATCATATAATTACGGATGGTTGTCAATTCCCGGACCTACTCTTTTGAACCTAGTTCGTTTGCCGAAGTAGGTGCACCTGGTTCGGCGTTCCTTAAAGAGTAGGTCGCCTGATCCGGCGTTCCTTCAATGAATCAAACCTCTGTACAACTAAGCCGAACCGCGGAGCGGCGGACCTGTAAACGGAATGCCGGACTCTCGCACCTAGGAGTGATCCGTCGTTCTTTTAAGGAATCGAACCGTTTTGCACCTAAGCCAAACCGCCCCAGCGCTGAGGAGCGCGGAGCGGCGGAACTGTGGAACGGAATGCCGGACTCTTGCTCCTACGAAGCGGATCGGATGGCTCCTCTTTCTCGGACTGCAAAGACGTCGAATTTGAAATCGGAATGGAAGTGGATCGACGCGGTTTGCACTTCGCAATCGTTCGTAACTGACTAGGAACTGCATAATCTACGCAAGGAATTTCAGATTCGGATTCGGAATTGCGGGATTGTAATGGCAATGCCTCGTGTGTTGTGCCAAAATCATAGACCATGTAGGCTACTGTAAGGTATAAATAGAAAAAACGGAAAACATTTCATAATTTTAAATTGTAATAAACATATTTAATTGTAATAGTTTATTGATGCCCTGCTAATGCAATCAAAGAAATCTTTTACAATTGAAATAGACGACCCAGCAAAAACTTCCGACCGGAGCCGTCGGATTCAAATCAAAATCACGTCCCCTACATTAACATATGAGTCATAACATGCGACTGTAGGTGCAGGCCCATCAGAGATCCGACTCCGACCGCTCCAGCGTCTGGCGAAACCTGCTACATCCCAGTGACCACAAGCGGAACTGAACCTAGTTTCTTGCACCTAGTTCGGAGTCGGAGTCGGATCAGGTGCACTTGATTCTTTAGCGGAACAGGTTTTACCATCCCTACATATAATAACGACCGTAGTGAAGAGATCAAGGAGAGAATTCAAATGGGACATAAGGCATACTATGCAAATAGAAACATACTGAAAAGTAAAAAAGTGAAGATGAAGACTAAAATACGAATCTATAAGTGCTTAATTAGACCAGTGGTATTATATGGCTCAGAAATAAAGTACGCAAATAGAACAAGAACAATTAAAGAATATTTGAGAGGAAAGTATTAAGAACGATAACAGGAGCCAAGAAAATAGGAAATGGAGAGCACAGACAATACATGAATCACGAGCTACTAGGGATAATGGAAGGAGAAGACATCGTGAAGATAATGAAAGCACAACGGATCAGATGGCTTGGACATATAATGAGAGTGGAAGACACAAGAATTATAAGAAAAGTAACAACGTGGAAGCCAGATAAGAATAGACCGAGAGGAAGGCCAAGAGACAGGTGGTACGAAGAAGTGACAGAATACTTAAGAATTATGACAATAAAGGACTGGAAAGAGAAAACAAGAAATAGGATAGAATGGAGGAAGATAGTGGAGAAAGCAAAAGCTCACCAGAAACTATAGAAGTAAAATAAAGAATTGGAAACAGGGGACTAATCCACCCCAACAAGAGGATTACATTCTTCGGAAAGAAGTGGCGATATTCTATCAAGAATGAAAAGCCAATTATATATATGATACTTCAAAGATATGCCGGTTGCGTAACCGTTGCATAATGATTTTGTTAAACAGTGGGCCATTTGAGAAATTTCCAAAAACAAAAGAAAAAGCCATTCCCGGTTTTTTTGAAAAAAAATTTTGTCTTGCTAGCGTCCAGCTACGAAATAAGTTGGGTGTTCTTCCTAAGCTCTGGGATTGACAAATTCAAGGCCCCGTTTTCTGCGAATAGATTTCTTTACAATGGCTTTATTAATTATAGAAAAGCAGTTATAATTCTGTTTTTTTTTCTTCGTTTATTAATTCTCCTGCTTTGGTGCTGAGTGCGGTGATTAAAGTTGTTGTTAAATGCACTGTCCTGTTCCCTTCCAAAGGTTGCTAAACCAAAAAGTTCAACAATAACTGTTGATGTTTCGTTATCAAATAAGAGGCATTCTCAGACAGAAACTGCAATGCAACAAATAACATGGATGCTAGAAGGAATGGCCAATTTATGTCTGACTGAAGTATTCAATCCATTAACATGTCTGCCCACAATTCGAATGGTATGGGATAGCAAACACAAAACAAGCATATCTGTTTTGCTAGTCAATTAAAATATAAGGAGTCCTGGGAAAAAGGGTTTGCGGAAAGTTTGTTCCCCACATTTCGTACCCCACATTTCGTTCCCGGGAAATTTCGTCTCCCCACATCTCGTACCCGGAAACTTCGTTCCCGAGCAAGCTCAATTTGTCTCCTAGATTACCGGGTATTGAAAAACGAGTGCAGCGATCGGAATGCAGTTAGAAAAATGAAAGATATTTTAATTAATTTATTTATTATAATAAACTTATAAGAACAATACGTCCCCGGATTGAGTTTACAAGAGGGAATTAAATTTTATTTTTATTTTTACATAAAAATGTTATAGGAATTAAAATTCCGACTTGGTTTGTAAAGAATTTTCAGTTTTTCAAAATCAAGTCGGCCTTGACAGTTAAGCAAAAACAATTTTCTTTTCAGGTAAACTACCCTTTTCATTCATGATATGGCAAAATATTACTAAGAAAAATTGTTCAGAATGTGAAATTATGGCCGTATACAAGATATAAGGAAGATACTTAGTTTAAACCGTCATTTTTAATAAATAAAATTTATTTTGTTTTTATAAGTTTATTATAATAAATAAATAAATTAAAATATCTTTCATTATCTAACTGTATTCCGATCGCGGCACTCGTTTTTTAACACCCTGTTATCTAGGAGACAAATTGAGCTCGGGAACGAAGTTTCCGGGTACGAGATGTGGGGAGACGAAATTTCCCGGGAACGAAATGTGGGGAACGAACTTTCTGTATCCCGGGAAAAAGTTACTTGTAACTGCAGACCTTGGACTATAAAGGCCTTTGAAACAATTACAGATGGCATTTTTTAAGCAAAGCTGGGTGATCATTCTAGGAGATCTGCACATAATTATGGCTCTGCTCTCAGATCTATTGGAAGTTATATTTAGTCAACTAGCATTCCTGAGTTGTGGATCGAAACTGGCCTCCGTAGTGACACAACTGTACATTTATTTGAAGGAAAACTGGTCCGTAGATTGTGTAAGGCTCATATAATAACTGCCTGTGTTATTTACTGTGCTTGCTGAAGAGTTCCTGAACACGTATAAAGACTTGAAGGAAAAATGTCAACTATTCAAATAGTGTCTTGGAAAACTTCACAAAAAAGACTCAAAATCCTAATCGTTGGCTAGCAAAGCTGCAACTGAACACGTGGAAGAACTGTAATTCTATAAAAAGCTTAAAGGCTTCTGCAAAGTGAGAAGAATCCTACTTTCAAAATGGCGCTGCACTACATGGGCATGTTGTTCACTTTGATGTCATTATTGGAGTGCGAACTGGGAGTTGACATTGCATTATATGAATTCAAGAAGTACTTTTTTGCAATGAACTTGCATATTTGCAGTGCACTATGTGCATGGCACATTGTGGAAATGAAAGTACTACACCAAAATGATATGAAACATGAGGAGACCTTGAAAGTGGTAAGTGGCCCCTTAACAGGCAACCTCTTTTACTGTCTTGGAGCGAATGAAGCACTCGCGCAGGAAAATTGACGTATGAAAGTATGGGATTTGTTCTCTTGCCACTACACCATGTATGATGACGAAGACTCTTATGCCATGCTAAAAACAAAGATGCACTTACTGCAGTATACAGTCATACTCTGATTAGAAGTGCTGCGCATTTGAAAAAAAATGGTTGTTTTTTACTGTGAGGAAGTATAGACTAAGGACTTAATAGGTATAGGAATAGGAAATAAGTTCTTCATGCATTACATACAACCAAAGGAGGAGCTGAGATACTGAGAATCTTTATTCCAGATACAGATGTCTTTATATTGACGACCCGCCGATACCCTCAGCTGCCAAATGATATCACATTTGATATAACCAGTGCTAAGCAGCAAGAGATTCTTATAATAGATCAGGTTTACAAAGCTTTAGGTTGGAACAGGGCTGAAGCTTTACTAGAAATGCACTCTTTTTCTGGATCTGATATCATAGGTTCGTTTTGTGGTAAATTGAAGACGTTTTTGGAATAGAACCTGGAAGCTCTTGCATAATTAGATCAGGCATATTTTATTGAAGAAGAAACATATCTGGCACATGAAGAATATGTCAGCTCTGTGTAAATGCCAAATTGAAAACTTTAAATGAATCAATTTACAAAAAAGCAAATGGAGACTCGGTATGCTTCCCAATGACAAAAATCTAAATTTTATTACCAGAGCAGCGCGCTAATTGGTGGTTGCCCTTACAAACCCCGCGACTGCGTAATCCTTTTCCAATCAAGTTTTAGATTGGGTTTTCCCACGGCATTTTTGAAACTGCCCTCAACACATGTTCCTTTGGTTGAATAGGAACCTCATAAATTTTAAATGAAATTAGTTTTGGGCTGTTTGTTTTGCTGTTCCATATCTGTCTAATCTCCCTGTTATAAATTTGATATAGTTTTCGGCTCTTGTTATGTCATGTGCCAGAATATCCTCTTACCACTACAAATCGCGCTACATTTCTAACAGCTGCAAAAGATATCAGTTTACACCTTATTCAAGTCTTTTATTTTCTTTTTCAAAAATAACCTAAATAAAAGGTTCGTGCATACACGACCCTTATAATACTAAAGTTTTTCATTCATAGTCTTTCATGACCTTTTTTTTATCACTTGCCATTTTTCTTCAGTATTTAGATTTATTCTTTTAATGTTACTAATGTTGTTTATTTCTTCATTCGTTTGGTTTTATTGTATTGTTAGTGAGCTTTTTCCGATTATCTATGTTTATGGTTTTTTTAGTTAGTTTTAGCTTGGATAATAATCGGTTATGATCTGAGGGAATATTTGAACCTGGGTGTGTTTACACAGTAGGAATAGAATTTTGAAATCTTGGATTTATGAGGATATAGTAAATTTGGTTTCCCACTATATTCACTTCAGGTCTTCTGGGGATATTTTATTCTGAGTATTTATTATAATAAAGTTTTTTTCTTTTCAAAATTGTACTAGTCTTTCACCCCTTTCATTTGGTATGTTTAGAGCAAATTCTCCTACTACATTTTCGTTCTCTTTGCCTACTTTTGCGTTTTTTTTTTTTTTCAGGGGTTCTTAGCACTTTCTTTACAAGAAGTGCCTGGGATTGAGAACCATGCTTGTTTTTTATTTTTACCCAAAATAATGGGGTGGTTTCCTGTTGCCTTCTCCATCGCAGGACTTTCTGGACGTAATCAGTCCACACTCCCTCGTTGCCTCCCACCACTGCTACGCGAGGTGCAAGCCCTGTGGGAAATTAGCCGCAACACTGATTACACAAAGTGTAGTTTTATGGGCTCTTTTTAACCATGGCCCATACTGGTGGCTAGCCTAACCCATTGAATTTAAGGGAACACTCTTTTTACCGGGATCATGCTTACATGGTTTTAGTATAGTAGCCGGAGAGCGAACAGTGAAAATTACTGTTCGAGTGTGAGGTTTTAACTCACTATCTGTTTACTGGAGATGCAAACTTCTACCAACTGACCATCAACTTTTTTTTAAATTTTTTAATTGTCACTTTCCTTTGGAGCATATAGGATGTTCCACAAGTACTGAGACAAGCTTATAACTTGTTTATTGAAAGTAGTATCAGCTTTTGTTTTTTAAATAGTGTGGAGATTTCTGCTTTCTGCTAATACGAAACAATAAGCATGACTCAACACTGTATATGTATGTGACTGCAAATGATTTGTGTATTGTTGACATCAGGCTGATTGGTCGATGATTGTTTACTCATACTAATTTTCCTTGTTTGTAAATCAAAATAATTGAGCACTGTTTTCAAATTTCCACTCTATTACCTTGATATATCGAAATGTTCTAAGTTCTCTAATTCTTATTGATTTTTTTATTACTTCTCCATTTATTTCGTCCTCTCCGGGAGCTTGATCTTGGTCCTAACTTAATCTGTTTATAACTATGTTCAGTTATTCTCTTGTTACATCTTTGATGTTTTCTTTTTCAACTTGAGTGAGTCGTTTTCTCTCCATTAGCGATGATCTTCTGTTCGTGTAGCTCTTTTTAGAAAATGATATTAATTTGCTTACGAAATTGTACCCGTTATACCATTAGGTGTCGGGGTGGGCCCTTTTAGGTGGTAGTGTATTATTGTTTTTACCCTTCGATCCTCTGTTAGCTTACCAGCTTGCTTCCATTTATGTTACAGTATCAAACTGTCTTAACGACTCCCTCACGAGCGAGGGAGTGCCAAATGCTTACTCAAAACCGGGAGACGAAGACACTTACCCTGGAAATCTCACCAAACAGGCTAAAAGGCGATGGGCATGGTTCTAGAGATGGTACACCACAGGGCAAGCGTAACTATATACATATAGGGTGTTGCAAAAGAAATGGGCGCCACAAGATTCAATCGGGGGAAACTCATGCTTAACCGAACCTTGAAGGCCAAATGGGGTGTGATACGAGTGCTTGGCCTCACCAACCTCGGCGCTGCAGCGGCAAGCGTCGCTAACTTACCTGTGACGCTTCAGGCTTTGCCGTACATCTATTTTTACACAGTAACCTGAAAGTAGGCATGCCCAGACTCGTTGGAAATCATAAGGCCTCATTCAAAACGTCGTTCTATTGGTCTCACACATGTGAATTGGTGATACACAAAAGGTCATATATGGACTAAACTATATAGCCCAGCTGGGAGACGCTTTAACTCTAATTATAACTAAACAAACACGTGAAATTAGTTCACCGCCGCCTCAGCGACGCTTGTAATGTTTCTACAAAGAACGCACCAATTATGTGCGAACAACTGAATAAATTTAGTTTTCCAAGAGGCCTTGGTAGGCCGTTATGAATCAGCTAATTATCATCTAAATTAGGCCTGAACAATTAGATGAATTTGATTATTAATAGCATCGTCCAAGCGGCACTGCAGTAGCAAGTAAATACAGATAAATTAGGCCTGAACAGTTACACGAATTTGATTATTAATGCTAATTACACACGCTACCTGATTGAGTCCGCTGAGCTATGGTGTCATAGCGGCTAGCGGCTCATCAACTGCAACGAACATATTGCGGAGGCGTGGGAGTCGAGCGGCACCTGAGGATAATCCACCAACGTGGCAAGGTCTGAATTACGTCCCCCTTGGGACAAACAAAACGACGAGACCGAAGACTTGTACAGCTCTGCGATATGAGTCCCCAGCTATTGGAGAAAGGCCTCTTCACGGCCCCACAAGATTATGCAAAACTGGCGGTCATACCAACACACAAGGCACCACAAGAAAACCACACCAGAAGTCCCCCCCAATCAACAAAACACAACAACACGGTCGACCACTCACGCATGAAGCCAAGGGGGTGACAAACTCGCCCCATAACGACTTGTCTGCTGTAACGGCCGGAGACTGACTAATGTCAAAAGAGATGCCACGCCGAGTTTCACGCCTAAACGCCTGAAGCGTGCTTGCACCTGCAGCCAATGGAATTGCAGATATCTCACTCGCTCTTATGGGCTATGTTTTGAGATTGATGTAAACGGGACGAAACAAAGTGCAGCTGCAACGAAAACGACTAGAGCCCAGAGCGGTGCGGAGTTGCGTGCGTGTCAACTTTAAAATTTTAGATTCAAATCGCTGAAGTACTATACGAGACGAATAGCCGATGTACTATACGCGAAAATATGACTGCAAAGGAACCTATCTACAGGCAAACTCGTAATTTTTGTACCAAAACTACTCCAACAGGTGGCATATCGGTAAAATATAAACATGCCTGACAGCTAGTTCTCTCTTCTCTAGCACTTTTTTAAATTGTTCTATCCACATAACACGGGGCTACTTGATATTACCGATATTACTACTTAGAAAATAAGTTTTATTCGCATTTGAATTTTGCCTTTCGTACTAAATTAGAAATTCTGTGTAGAAAAACTATATCTATTAACGTTGTGTATAATTATTTCTTTTTTTTTACAGACAATGGCACATGGACACAGTTATGGTTGATTACTGACTATCATGAACATGGATCACTTTTTGACTACCTCGGAAGGAGTACTTTTGATACGAGTGCTATGATACGTATGGCGCTTTCTATTGCTACGGGTCTTGCTCATTTACATATGGACATAATGGGCACGCAAGGTATGCATAACTTCAGAATTGTATAGAAAATTTTTACATGAATTCAAATTCCAGGGAAACCTGCTATAGCTCACCGCGACTTAAAATCCAAGAATATCTTGGTGAAGTCAAATGGTACCTGCGCTATCGGGGATCTTGGTCTAGCTGTCCGTCACGATGTTACCACAAACACTGTTGATATACCTCTTAATAATCGGGTAGGAACCAAAAGATACATGGCACCGGAGGTAAGTTTGCTTGAAAAATTACGCTTATCCATACTTACTTACCACCATTTAGGTTCTTGATGAAACCATGAACATAGAACACTTCGACTCCTTTAAAAGGGCCGACGTGTATGCTTTGGGGCTCATATTTTGGGAAATAGCTCGAAGATGTAACGTAGGCGGGATCTACGATGAATATCAGTTGCCCTTCTATGATGCCGTACCTTCAGATCCAACAATCGAAGAAATGAGAAGGTAAGCAGAACGTGTTTCCGATTCGGTGCGGATTGTAACCTTATTATTGCAGGGTGGTGTGTGTTGATAGGCAAAGACCTAACATACCAAATCGTTGGCAGAGTTGTGAAGCTTTGCATGTGATGTCCAAGCTAATGAAGGAGTGTTGGTATCATAATGCAACTGCCCGGCTTACTGCCTTGAGAATTAAAAAGACTCTCGCCAATTTTAGAGCTTCGGAGGAACTCAAAATATGAGATTTCACTTTCAATTAGGGTGAGTAATACTTGTGTTTAGTTATAGTCGTAGCTGTTAAGTATAGTACACTTGTTGATGCTGCAACTCGTTAGATTATTATTGAAACTAACACTAAAATGCAACAAATGTTTATGTTCAAGTTTCACAACTTTTAAACTTCATAATCTAAAATTATTTTCAACTCTACAGGGTGTTCAGTGTTTGCTGGTGGCCAGCA
>CALNHX010009975.1:0-44470 GCA_940337035.1 Agriotes lineatus
AGAGATATTTTTACGAGAAGGTGACAGGTTACAATACAGAGAATGAAAACAGCAGTAGAAATATGAAAAGAAAAACAGTATAATGAAGCAAAACATACTACTTTCAGTGAATTCTTATACACTTATTGTAACAAAAATCCATTACCCATTTTATCTTTTCATTTTTAGCATATTTCTTCAGTTGGTAAAGGATTTATGTACTTGAATTTTGTTTTTTGCATTTATAATATGTAGGATAAATGTAATAATAAAATGTTTATATACTTAAAAAATGAGGTTTTTGTAACTACCCAAATAAAAAAATACCAACCCAAAAACTTTAAACTCAATTATCTCTAACTTATCTACTTGTTACTTAAACCCTTCATCAACTTGTGTCTTCAATTATAGGATTCGAAAGTGGATCTTAGTAGCGCATGGAGCACTGTATATTTTATTTAGTCAAACAGAAGCGAACACTCCATTTGGAATTGATCTCAAAACATAATTAATTAGAAGTAAAACTTTTGGTGCACTATTTCAGCCTACATCAAGTCAATATAAGCTCAATACACTCTAGATTATAAAAAATATCTGGGAGTAACCTTACTTGGCACGTTTAGTATTTCTTCCACCTTCTCCACATATAGCTTGGAATTTTCTGGTAAATCACTAAACTCTCGCACTTCTTCTGTACACGTTTGCCATCCTGGAATTGTGACATACTCGACCTGTACAATAAATAAATCTCTCAAATTTTGAAGGCACTACCTACATACGTCACGCTAATTCCAAATTTGCTGTAGAATAAAATTACCTTCACAGCCGCTAAGTCAGATACACTGGATGGAAAATAATCTATCTTCTCGCCACGTAAACTATAACTGACTCCTAATTTGATTTCCGTTAGTGTGTCTAAAATATCTAGCTTGGTGAGACACAGTGCGGTATAACCATTGACCATATTGGTGTATTTCAGTAAAAATACATCCAGCCAGCCACACCTTCGCTTCCTCTTAGTTGTGACACCAATTTCGTGCCCTCTTTGCTGCAACTGACCGCCAATTTCCTGCAATAATACATAAAAATAATCCTTTTCACTGCACCATAGATGAGAGAAGAATACAGTTCATACATATGAACGAGACATGCTTACATTATCTAATTCTGTGGGAAATGGACCATCTCCAACTCTCGTTGTATAAGCTTTGACAACGCCGATTACTTCCCCTATTTTGGAAGGAGGAATTCCTAGTCCTGTGCATACACCTCCAACACTGCAATTAGAGGAAGTTACATATGGGTAGGTACCTGAAAGGAAAAATATAGATAACGAATATTATATTATTTGCTATATTACGGCAACACATAAATCAAAATTTTCTAAGAATTTGCATGCAGTAATTTTTATTCTATGTCCACATCAAAATATAAAATTGAATATGTTCAAAATCAACTAATGCAAATCTAGAAACATAAAAACAAATCAATCCTGTTGTCCTTTGTGGATTCAACTGCAGAACATTTTACGTAACGATTTTTATTTATTATTTTGAAACTCTAATTCACAAGTCAACATTTTTTAATGCGATGATGGAACAATAGGTACTTAAAATTTCCTTTACTCATACTGGCTACTATAAAATAATATTAAAGCTTCAAAATATTCCAACGTGAAGCAGCAACACAGCAGGTCTTCAAAGAATAAATCATTTTACTGACCAAAATCAATATCCAGCATTGCTGCATTAGCACCTTCCACCAACACCTTCCTGCCTTCCCTAAGACACCTGTCTAAATATGAGACAGTTTCTCTGACATAGGGCCTAATTATTTCAGCATATTCCTTGTATCTCCTTAGTTCTGATTCCACATCTATGAGAAGGTCGGGGAACATCCGCTGATACATGGCAGCCAATGCCTGAAATCTAAGAGGACTTGAATAAATTTCACATGTATAAAAATAAATCTGGGAAAACGTAAATTGACATTAAATTATCTTCTCTTCTTAAAATAAAACACAATTATTTCCAATGCATGCGTCATTTCACGTTGAATCAATAGGTAATATGTAATCACTGTGAAGGTGCCCTGTTTAGATAAATCCAATCAGGAAACATCGTATTCAGAAATTACAGAAGTATCAGGTGGCAAGACGTGCTATATCTACACCTAAGTAGCTAAAAAGGCTCAGGAATAAATTGAAAATCTAAGAAAAAAGTTAATAAAGCCTGGATTCTATCCAAATGAATATTTTTCCAGTTTTGATTGTGTCAAGGTAGATGCACATTTTTAGGGAATACTTTCAAAAATATGCACGTATTCCAAATTATACATATACAAGCAAACCGCGCGCTACGCGCTGCGAGTCTTGAATCGGCGCGCACGTGAAATAGGATACGCGAAAGGTCAAGCTCCGAGCCGAGCGCTAAGATAAGAGAAACAACACCTAAACAAATATAAACATCTGTGAAGCCGGAACGTGAGATTTTATTTTGTGCCACAGACACACAGACAAACACACATTAAGGAAAATTATATTATAGATAGAGAGAGTAATATAAAAACTCTTCACAGCCTTTGTGGTTACAGAATAGCTTACGCTGTTGACTGGGAAAAGGATGAAAATCCAACCCACAGTACTGGGCACAATATTCAGAGCTTTTGATTATAGGATATTAAAACCACATTGTATCTTGATCAGACAGTTTCAATGACCGAAAAATACTAGTGCATAACCTAAATGATGTTAATATGTGTTGATGGAAAATCTAAATCTTGAATGTATGGAGGAGGTGGTGAAGCCGTATTTTCTTAACATTAGGAGTAAATTGATTACTACTAGATGGTATAATAACACTTTAAAAATACACAGACACAATTAAAACGAGTATCAGCATCATCATCAACTGATAACCAACTAACCTGCTAACCTAATTAATAACAATCAATTACAAAATAAATATGTAAGAAGATTTACAACACGCACGATCAAAGGCTGTAACTAACCTAAACATACAAAGACACACAGCCTGGTGATGAGAATCAGCAGTACCGGTTTATTTAACATAACCGTCAACTTCAAACGTAACATAACATATTGTCTGTAACTGTGAGGTCATTACATAAAACACTTGAACATTCTATGTAATGACGATTTCGCCGGTATTATGTTTAATGTCGACAAACATTAGACAAACGGGCTGGCATTTTAGGCAATTTATAAAATTATATAAAATTCCTAGCTAATATATAAAATGACTGATTTATACAAGTCGTCTGTAACATATACAACGGTTTATACACAGGCTGTAGTATTTGCCATTAAAACCACATTTATAGTTTTTATAAATTTTGATAACCTACGATGTCACTAATTGTCACTGCTTGTCAAACTGACAAACATTACACCCTCACATGTAGGGTATAAAATAACCAGTTTCGCCCGGCCGTACGTAAAATATATAGTTTGCAACTATTATTTTTATTATTAGAAAACACCGTGTACACCGTGATGTTTCCATCAATCATTCACAATAATATTTACACTGATTTGAATGATATTCGGAAAGCTCTTACAAACAACGGTTACTGTGCTAGGGATATATAGTCCGCCATCAATCGCCATCTCCATCCACGACCACCCAAACCTCCAGAAACCGATCCTCCTGCAGCTATAGTCTTCCTTCCCTATATCCACAAAGTTACCGATCGCGTAGGGACGTTACTTCGAACACCAGACATCAAAATAGTGTTCAAACCCCCAAGCAAGATCTTACAGGTTCTTCCATACAAAGATAAATTCAACCCCATGTCATTTAAAGGTGTTTATAAGAGTCTGTTGTTCCTATAATGCTGTATACATTGGTTCAGTAAAAACTCGTATCTCTAACACCAGCGTTGTCTCAGGTCAGATCTCGTTTCATCACCAGCCATCGCCGAATATCAACGCGATACCGGCCATAACAGCATTTTTGATGACATTTCTATTATCTGCAAATCCCCATTCTTCTTTAGCAGAATGATTCGTAAAGCCATTAAGATTTATAATTATTATTTCCCCCTTCCATCTACGTGGAAAGCGCTAAACCCCGCCCACGAAGACTCTTGACTATACATTTCGCCTTCTTCCTTCCGATCGTCTGAAGATTTTCCCCTCTGGCGTGGTTTACACGTTGAGTTACCGTGCTCTTTTGCTTACCTCCTGATGAAGCCACTTATGGAAGTGGGCGAAACGTGGAGTTCTTCAATCTCAATAACGACACGGTCCAATTCATGAAGACGATGGCCGTGAAAGCCTTCGAAGTCAGCAAATCCCCTAACCAACAACTCAAAATGTTTTACTTTAAAGCGCATGAAGTGGAATTTAGCACATAACTAAAAAAAACATATTTTTCCCGCTGTCGATCATGTAAGTCAGTGATACAGCCTTAGTAACAAAGCGTGTAAGTCGGTGATAAAATTTATTTGCGGCTTCCTCTTGACAACGGAACTTAGTATTATTATTTCGTTCATAGGAAAATATAATTAGCAACGCAAGATGCAAACTTAATCTTTTTGTTTATAATTGCAAGTATTTATGTGACATGTGACTAGTGCTTACAATACCGTGCTAAAATCTTAATACCGGTATTCGGTATTCTAAATTTTTAATACCGGGATACCGGTATTACTTTTAGAAAATTTCCTTATTAGTTTTTTATCTAGTTATTATGGCATATTTAAAAATAACATCCAAAAAGCAAATAAAAATTTATTTTTAAAATGAACGTTTACTACAAAATTAATTGCATTAACTTAAATTTTTTTTATAAGAAGATAATAAATAAAGTACATGAACAATATAACAAATAATAAATTCTGTAAATATAAAAAAATTAAGTCTTTTTTATATGTAATTAATAAACTAAGAGATAAATTAAAGTTGTTCATAAAACAGTAATGTTCTTTATTAAAATGGGCTCTCAAAAAGCACAAACAATTGATGGGTTTATCATTAAGGGAGGGCCCAAGAAAGCGTAATGTCATCTTTTATCTTGAAATTTTCAATATGTTACATCTGAAACAATTCGAGATACATGGTCATAAGGTTTAAATATTAAAAACCAATGAAATCAGCAAAATAAATCTAGTTACCTACGTTTGACGGAAAGTCATTGACGGCACGTTCCTTTTTATTGAAATTTAAAAGAACAATTGAATAATACAACTAGAGATTTATTATCAACTCCATTCAAAGTAACTAGATTTCTTTTGTTTATTTCATTGGTTTTTAATATTTAAACGTTAAGACCATTTTTCTCGATTTTTTCAGATGTAACATATTGAAAATTTTATATCATTGAAAACAACATAAAAAAGTACTACCAAAATCAGTAATAAAAAATATAGGTTGTAATTTATAATAAAAGTCGATGACGTCGTAACTTTCTGCACCAAAGTAGGAAAAATAAATTGTTATTCAGACAGTACAAATGTGCTGGGAGATACCTAAAATAATTTACTTTTTCCTTCAACTTCAGTTATTGTCGTGTTTTCCCGAAAAATTCTAATTCTGTAAGGCCCCTTTCACAGGCGGATACTGTATGCGAGATACCGGTATCACAGGTGCAGAAAATGCACGCGTTCAAATAATTTTTCACATTATATCGGGCGACGCATGGAATGTCCGTATCTGTCCCTTTCGGCCGCCGGCGACAAATTCTGTATCTCGGATTCCTATTTGCCATTAGACCACATAGAGCATTTCACACATGCTTACTTTTGCAAGCCAGAACACACAATATCATACCATGGGCGTAGCATATATTCTTCAATTTCTATTTAAATGGAAGAGCATTGCGTTCGTTACTATACAACAATCATGGAGCGTACAATATCGGACGATGAAACACTCTTTAACTTAGTAGAGCCCAATCGCTGTCTTTGGGATACACCAACTTCAGACTATTTGGACAGAAACAATAAACAGCAATGGTAGGTCAATAACGGCACGGCAATGAATTCTTCCCACAAGCGACTGAAGGCCCCGCGTATCTGATACAGTCGCCACGTCTGAAAGGGGCCTTTTATCTCGCATACGGTATCCACGTGTGAAAGGGGCCTAAAGCAAAACTTTATCGTGTCAACAAAAACTCTTGCGTTCACCTACTTTTCACTAAACTGTGAGAAGTCGCCCAACAAGTCCCCTATCCTGATGCCTGTTCTCCTGGCTTTGGAAGAATAGGTGGGCCCAATTCCCTTTTTCGTCGTCCCGAGCTTCTGGCCCTTCTGGTTCTTCTCCAGCTCTTGGAAGCCATCCACTTGCTGATGGAAATCGAAGACGAGATGCGCCCGGTCTGAAATGAGGAGCCGCTTTTCCCAGTCCTTCAGGCCCTTGTTGATGTTCTTCTCCAACTCCTCAAACAGGCCGGGCAAGTGTATCACCACCCCATTGCCTGAAATGAAATTCCAGTAGTTACGAGAAATAATGACTACTTAGTAATCGCTAAATTTAATTGGAGTGCTCCACGAATCGATGATTAACGCAGTTAATTTGGGAGTCCTTTAAGTGTTGTGCTGCTTTTAGCCTAGATTCCGCAAACTATAATATATTTCACAATACGTTATTTCAGTCGGACGCTGACTACAACAAGGAGGCAGCAACATACAGGGCTACGAGATATAAAAAAATAACTAGGGTTCAATGACAAATTTTAGATACTGAACGCGGTGGCATAATAGTAGTCAGTTACGTGTGTATACCTGCTATAATTACATAGATAAGGATTACCTCTTTGCTAGCACTGAATAGATTAGCTATCTTGTGCTGATGCAGTTCCTGCCGTGCAGCGTCTGTACATATATTATAATTTTATAATTAAGCTTCAATAGTTAGTTCGTAGTCAGATATCGTTCGAGTAACTTGTATTTGCATTACTAAACCCATCAATGTAAAGTTTTTGATTGCACTAATAAAGTTCCTCTTAAAAATAAGCGTCGCTGTAAAATAAACATGAATAGTCAATGTGTGCATAATAATGAAGATAACTACATACGAGTTTGTACTTTTACACTTACTAGGCACACCTCCAAAAAAACTAATACAGCAAATACACTGTTAAAATTGATAAGCATTTTTTTCAAGCGTAGTTTTTCCTTGATCAAAATGAAACTATTAAAGAACGTTCAAACATCGTAATTGTGACCTATCACCTTTGCCCCAGAGCGTCCTATCAACAGAACTCGCAATGTCATAAGCCGCCAGTTTGTGCAAGATCTTCCGATTGTAAATAAATATAAACACAACGACGCATTTTCATTCAGCAGCAACAAATCCTGCATTAACTATAATAACGATACGGAATGGAGTGCTGGTTTACATTTTACAGGTTTGTTCTTTGACATAAACAGTGTAGAACAATACGAAGGCTGAGTGTCAAACAGTACTAACTGCAGTATAGGATACTACTTTTTCAGAATTGAATAAAACTAGTTTATGTACCGTTCAATTCGTCAAAAACTGTTATATTTTGCTGTTTTTATTCTGTTTTTATTCTCATATGTAATCACATTAATATATTGAAATCTACTACTTTTAAAAATAAGTTACATATATTAATAACGATATTATGTAATTTTCTTAAATAACGATCTACGTGAATTATTCGTTGATACGATAGTCGCCTTTAACAGTTCCTTCAACGTATAACATTTTCTTTTCTATAACTGTTAAATAATATATTCATTACATACGCGTTTCATAATAAGTGATGCTCTTAATTATTCACAGCCATAAGCTATGACATTAGAACTCACAGTTTTTAAGCAATTATAAAATTGCAATTCTTATAACAGGCTGTACCCTATCCCAAAATTGCAACTGCAGCAGCGTCAAGTTGGCATGCCTATGTTACAACTACAATAGTATGATCAAAAAGTAGTTTCATCTAGTATGGCCATGAAATACTTCCTAATTTATGAATGCAACTATATCTCACTTACAAAGCAAATGTGAAATTTTGACATTACGTATACACGTAGTTGCATTCATAAATGAGGAACTATTCGATGGCCATACTATATGAAAATCGTATTTTTGTTTGTATGTTTGGCAATGGACAAGGTCTAGGCATGCGGAGTACCAGGTACTTTCGACACCGACTGCTTTGGTCCTATGGTCAGTCCTACTTAGAATTTTGCCGAGACTAAGGAGTTCCAACCCTAACAAGGGATCTTTTACATGCTACACATCGTAGTAGCATGGGATCCACGGCTTTACATCACTTCCGAATGATGGCATTCTGTAGAGGCTTTCATCTGCATTTTTTTATTTTTGAAAACCTCGCCGGGACCGGGAATCGAACTCGCGAACCTTAGATCAGTAGTCAGGATGCTTACCACTGAGCTACCGACCCCGGCTCAGTAAATTTAAACACATCAAGTTTAAGATTTGTTATTAGTGGTTGTTATCAAGTTATTAATTCTAATAAAATAGTGAATTACACTAACGGTGAATACATGAACATGATAATAGTTTATTGAGCTGCCCATGAAAGTGCTGCACGAGCAAGGCGTATGTGTTTTGAAAAATTTCCAAATAAACCAACCCTTGGTTCATTAAAAGGAAAAATTAAGAAGCCGTACTTGATATTTTACATTTATTTTAAATCATTTTTTAAATTAAATGTGGTTCAGTTAACTCAAATATGCCTAATTTAAATTTAAAATATAAATTACCTACATAATTTCCGAACAACTACTTATTTAACTAAGCTTTAACTCGTTGTAACTTTTTAATTATTGAGATATTCTAAAAATTTTATTAATAAAAATTGTTTACTTTAGGCTGAAAACACACGAAGCGGTTCACGCCGAGTCGGCAACCGCCTGCGATAAAACACACGAGGCGGCGCCCAGTCGGCAGCCGACTCGGCGGCCGCCTGCGATATAAAACACACGAGTCGGCAGCCGATTCGGCGGCCGCCTGCTACAAAACACACGAATCGGCTAAAACGTCGCCGGGATAAACATAACGACGACATGTTGCCAGTATTCCTATTGAAGACAATGGATTCGTTTTCGTTTTATTTTATTTGCATAATCAACATGCTGCATATCCCATACGGCTGGTCTTGCCTGGATTTCCATTATTAATTTTTCGGGTTCGATATTGGAACACATATTTACCACTAAAATTAAATTAGTACATATATGACAAAGATATTTGACAACCGCGCCTGATACTCACCGCTTTGAAACCGCTTGTCGTGTGTACAGTCATAAGATAGCACAGACTTGAGGGTCGCTCGAAGCGATAAGAAAACCGCGATCGGCACTTGTTCTGGATGAGCGTACGGTCGGCGTACGGTCGGCGTACGCGCAGCGTGTGTTTTGTCCGCTTTAAATACATGGAGTCGGCTGCCGACTCGGCATTGAACCGCTTCGTGTGTTTTTAGCCTTAGCCCCCTCTATCTACCTTAAAGATCTCTTCCGTACATTATAAATCACCCTGTATTTTTGCACAAAACAGAAGTGAAAATGAGTTTTGACAGTGAAAACGACGAAATTTGTACCCCGCCAGAAATCTTAGAAGCCGCTAAAGTAGAAGGTGTAGAAGGAATTTATGGATTGGCGAAGTGTCAAGAACGCCAATTCATTCTCGGAAATTGTTATATTAAATCATCATCGTTATGGACTCGTTGTTCCATGTTGAGAACATGGCAATGCTATGAGTTGGAAGAGGTTCAAATAAAGTATGATCAAAACTCGTTTTCATCTAGTATGGCAATGGAATAGTTCCTAATTTATGAATACAACTACGTTTATACTTAAATGTCAAACTTGAAATTTGATTTTTAAGTGAGTTAGAGTTTCATTCATAAATTAGGAACTATTCCATAGCAAAACTAGATGAAAATAATTTTTGATCATACCATACCATTTGCTATTAGAGTAATTGAAATAGAAAATGCAATAACTACTTTGGTAGTTAGACAACAAGTAGGTGCAGTGGCTGCTTGAATTCACCACCTAAAATGTAATTTCTCCAATTGCTAATATCATCGCCGCCACTAATAAATACAGGACTAACAATTGGGATACCTCTAAGCAATATGGTTAACCTCATTAAGTTCGGAAGACCATCGGCTGCAAACACATTTGTGTACAATTAGATTACTAACCGCTGTTGTTATTTATCGGGATGTTCTAATACAGGATTTCCAATTCAAATGTAATCTCTGTTGTGTTCCAAATCATATCTTGCTGGTTGTTGATGATTTATTTAAGATACGCTTGAGATCATATCTGATCTGATTGTATCTTCTAAATTTTAGGAATGTCTAAATCTTACATATACCGTTGAAGTCAGAACATAGCCAAGCTTACATTGCATCGGGACTGCTTTTATCACATAGATAAAAAGGAAACATGTCAGTAGCGCAAGAAATGGCTGCAGATTTTGTTGAACCAGAAGAGATGTGCCCCCTTGCTCTTGATTATCTTGAAATAATTGCCGTTCTGATTTTCATATGTTAAACAAAAAATAGCGCACTCGTCCTAATCAAACCTAAGCGCAATGGACGTTCGTGATGACACAGCAAAAATATAATCTAAAAATAATAATGGCCATTTATTGATGGATAGTAGCACAAGTAATATTCATCGATACAAAAATTTATATTAAGGAAAACCATCAAAAGGGCGAAGTTCAGTTCCCCAATTGATAAGGTCATCAATCGGAGCCTGCTCTGACACTTAACCCTTAAAATTAATTTAAATATAGACCATGGCGCTAAGAGAAAAATTATTTTTGACCTGTAAGCAAAATGTGAGTTAGCGTGACCTGAAAGAATTTATAGAATGAGATGTTAA
This sequence comes from Agriotes lineatus, assembly GCA_940337035.1. Lineage (NCBI taxonomy): Eukaryota > Metazoa > Arthropoda > Insecta > Coleoptera > Elateridae > Agriotes > Agriotes lineatus. The sequence continues at coordinate 10,834 of CALNHX010009975.1, forward strand.
AGAATCAGGTAGAGAATTATACAGACTACTAATAGAGTAAGAAAATGACCTTCTAAATAATTGTGACTTGTGGACTGGAGGTGTGATAAGGTTTTTTCTTCTAATATTTACATTATGCATGTTATATCTAAATTTAATTTTATTGAAAAGATAAGCCGGTTGCAAAGTTGTAATAATTTTATGAAATAAAACTGAGGTATGTAACTTTCTTCTATTACTTATCTTTAACCAATTAGTATCAATATGTTTATGTTGAATATGTTCAGATTTTCTGATACCGTAGATCAATCTCAGACAGGAGTTTTGCATACGCTGGATTCTCATGCCGAGACAAGGGCCGTAAACCACATTAGAGAAATTAAAGTGAGACAACACCAAATATTCGCACAACAGTATTTTAAGTTGTTTATTTAGATCTACTATTAAAAATAAGCTTAAGATTGATATATGCCTTACGTAAAGCATAATATAGGTACATGTTGTGGAAATCTAAGACTCTCAATAATTAATCCTAGATTCTTAGCACTCTCCTTTACGGACAGAATTTTGTCTCCAACTTTAACCTCGAGACTGTTTTTAATTGCATTTCTAGCTTTGTCTTTGCGAAACACCATAATCAAAGATTTGTCAGCATTAACTTTACAGCAATGTTGTTCAGAAATTATCACTAACTTAGCGATATATGTGTTAATTAAATGATTAGCTAAAACAACGTCTTCCGGATCAAAGTCAATATGTAACTGAGCATCGTCAGCATACAAATGATACCTACAAAACTGAACATGAGTTTTGAAATTGCAGGTATACAGTGAATATAAAAGAGGCCCGAGAATGGAACCTTGTGGTACGCCCGCAAGGACTGGTAGAGGTGTAGATGTCTGTTTTCTCAGTATAACTTTCTGGTTAAGATAGGATTGCATAAGTTCCAAAGCATTGACATCAAAGCCAACAAAACGTAAAATACTTAATAAAATCTTATGAGATATGTATCAAACCCTTTAAAATAGTCTAGCATTGTGACTAGAGATATTCTATTTTGATCAGTAGCTGAGAGAACATCATCAGTAATATATTTAACAGACTAGTGGCACAACTAAAACCATTTCGGAGCCCCGACTGCGTTTCTGGTAAGACGTCGTATAACGTGTGTCTAGTGCTCGATATGATGCCTTAATTGAAATATCACGGAAATTGTGGAAATGGTGCGAATCTCGCAACATTTTTCTTCTTCCTTCTTATATTAACACTAAAGAAAATATCTTTGCTGATCTGAGTTTTGTTCAACCAACATTGAAGCAGAATATGAACTGTGCAAAAGTTATAAGCATGAACCGGACACTCGTCACACGCTCTATCGCAGACCGGAGCAGCGGAGACGTGAGCATAAAGCAAGGCGGTTCCCATTCAATGTTAAAATATCCTTACCTTTGGACCTACTTCTTGCCGCTCTGTCTCTCTGTAGTCTATCAACTGTCGAAAAGCTGAGAGCCACTTCAATCTGGCACCAATGCGTTCGCGAAAGCAGGTAGCGCTTTTAGTGTTTATAGTGATAGTTTATAGTGATAAAATACTAATTATTCGTGTTTTATTTAATCTTTAAAATAAGAAAAATGAAAAACAAGTACAACAAATGTTTTCTTTTAGAATAAAACATTCTTGAATGACGGTTTTAATGGTAGAGCCATGGCTCCTTGACTCCTTATACCGAGCTGCCACTGCTTTTGAGTCTTTCATCATGTCGTTTTATTCCAGATTTTCCCAAAATTGTATGCAATTATTTTCTTTCTCTAATATATACCTATTCTTTAATTATATTTTTTTGTCTATAAACTGAATTTAACTGATAATCATCGTTCAGGTACGCAACTCGTGAAGCGAACTGTAGCGGTCGGAGTCCGAAATTTTGATTGAATTCGGTAGCAATCGGGTGAAGCCCTCAGCACCGGTTCACTGTTCGCAGTAGTGTCTAACTTCACCTAAAAAGGAACACATAACCTGTTCTTAGTTTCCTCTGGTTGAGCCCCTTCCGCACGCCAAGGGAGAGTATGTGATGGTCCAGATAAGCGGAAGCGGTATGCCGCTCAAATATCCGAGGGTCAGAAATGCAGGTGTTAAATTCGGTCAAGGCCGTCGTGCTCAATTGCGAGGATTGCAATTTTCGGGAAGATCCGAACCTATGATTTTCAGGGGCTCCGGACTGGCTGCGAAAGAGAGAGATAGAATCACGGATGCTTTCGCTAAACACGGCGCGAATAGCTTCGAAAGACTTACCCGAGATTGAATTTGGGGCACATATTTATACGTTTGATCCGCCAACTTGGCGTGAGAAAATATCTCTCAATACAACAGCCAGGGCTGCATCGTCCGCACATTCGGCGAGGGCTAAAAACCACAAACCATAACTTGCATGCCCGCAAAAACTACTGGACAATTTTTAAAGACGCTAAATCAAAGTCACCGTCGTGGAACCAGAAAGGTAACAGACGCGCTGAGAAGAAAAGCCACAATTCGAGAGTCCGGCCGGAATCGAGGAAGGAGGGGAACGCGTGAAATTACGAAACCTGCACCACATAACTGCGAAATAATGTAAAGTTGCGAGTTCCAACTTTATCTTGCTGGTTGAGATTTAATACCGGTGTAGGCCGTCCAAATCTTCCTATTATCACCTTTTCAGCTAACTATAGGCTTTTAAAATCATGATATTTTTTTTAGCATTTTGCCACACTACAAAATGGAAAATATTAAAACTAGGTTTCGAAAGACAATTTTACTTACGTTTTCAACAATTTACTAATTAAATTAAAAAATAGCTAAGAGAACAGCGTATTTTATTGGATATCTAGCAAAGTCCCCAATAAACAGCGTGATACCGATAGCCGACTACTTGATTACATCTTCGTGAATGGATAGCCAAGTATTATTTAAATCAACTGAATGTCTGGACACGCATTCGTCTTTGCTGAGTAAAACATCAAGGCGTAAAAATGTTAGCCTTCCCGTCACATTAAAACTGCTACATCGCCGATTCGGTAGCGGTCGCGTTTTCGCCCATATTTCCATGCAAGTGCGGAGCTCGGCTTAGGAGAGCCCAGAGCAGCTGGGTAGTGCACATGATATGAGCAAACGTGTTGATCCATAACTCATGTCATGCTGACATACTTTTTGGATATTGTTTTACATCTTTTAAGTGATATCGAATAACGATTTCAGGATCTCATGACTTAAACTTTGATGACAATTATGGAATATTTTCTGGCCATTATTAACTCAGTCCATTCGAGCCTGTTATTTGAACCAAACTTTGATGCATCCATCCGCTTAGCTCGACGACGATGAGACGCTTGGAACGAGTTTCGACTTGTAGATAGCTGAATTTTCTCATTCTCGGAGGCACTAAGAATGCCAGTTGAAGAGAGCGCAGATTTGGACTTGGAAAAGTTCCTGCAGTTTGTCACTTTGCTAATGTGAAGGTTTAAATGCAGAAAATTAGCGGCTAGGCACATTGTTAGGTCTATGATCTCACGGGGACGGATACTAGTTTTCTGATATGCAGTTTTAAACGGATCTAATTGCTAACACAATTACTATGCACAAGTAAACTAGATTAATCGTCGCTATTTCCATGGAAATGTGAAATTTTTGTACTAGAGTGGCAATTAGTTTTACTTTTTAGCTGGGGGCATTTGAAATTTAGTTACTTGGTAGATTTTCTTTCATGGACGAATTTGATAGAAAAGCGATGCGTGAGAAATCGGTTCCATAACAATTTTAATTTTTTTTAACTAGTTCCATGATGGAATACAAACGAAGTTGAGTAAATCATCCATTCGCTAGAAGCCCCCGTTTTCGAAAACAGTCTTCGCTATTGATTGAAATTGAATAATAAACGAAGATATACTGCAACCTGGCGGAATAATTGTTGTAAAATCAGAGAAAATCCACTAGGAACTGGACGATTTATTATAAGCTTCCTGAAATTTGTTAAAAAATTTGCTCGAAACATACTGACAATAAACTATAAAGTAGAAAATTTTGGAAATATCAAAGGAAATAAATGAATTTAATTTTTTAAAGATGTTCGCCCTGTATATATTGCGCCCAAAGATGCCCTTTTTGTCAAGGGTAAAAACCTGAGCTATGCGCAAAATATTAATTTTATTGAACTAATAGTTCTTGAATTAAATCAAAAATAGGTAGAATTTTATTTCTTTAAGGTGCTCACCCTGTATATATTTGATCAAAATTTTCTGGGTGTCATTCCAGAAAGGCATATAATCCACATGCAAAATATAGTTTTCCTGCAAGAAATATTTTTTGAGTTGTACCGGTAACAGACAGACAGAGAGAATTAAGAAAACCTGTTTTTTGTCATCTAGAGACCATGAAACATGATGGGCTGAACGAATCTCGGAAGGTGAGTTTTTCGCGATTACAATACTTTCTTCGTCTTTTACAAGAGGGAAGTAAAAATCAGGATATTTTGTGGTCTAAGCGACACGTGGGACATATAATAATAAAAAATCTAGATCAATTCTGTTCACGCTACATGGAATTCTGTCAATTAAAAGATGGATTATTTATACATAAGTTTAATTTACATTGGTAGATAACCATGTCAGTTGCTACAATGGTAGATATTATTCTGAATAACGCTTGCTATTGGATAGACCCCAGTTAAAATCGCGATAAGTATCTCAATCTTCCAGTCTTTGTACAGTGTTAAATTGTATTACTGACAAAGCTATGCCTTGTCAGCTTATACTGGTAAGTAATGATGAGTAACAAATTCAGGTGTTACAATGCTACCCACAATTTTGAAATTAAACTGGAATAGGTGCAGTATATTAGAAGCACGATATGCCGATGGGGCTGTAATTATACAGGTTGCCTAAAATTGTTTTTCTTCAAACGCCAGTAAAATGTGCCATTATACTGCTTGATTGATGATGCTAAACTGTCACTTCATTGCCATGGCATCTAAAACACTTTATCTGTCGCTGGCAGGATGAGTTTTCTTTTTACGACATGAAATAGCTCGGAGCAGTTCCGTGCACTTAAATGTGTTGTTCTTTTTACAGAGGGCGTGAAGCTTCAGTGCGCCAGGAATATACATTCCCCTCGCCCCTCAAGTAGTGTTTGGAAGATGCACGTCACGCGACGAAGTTTTGTTGGGTTATATCAGATTTAACATTAGGTATTGTTCTGTGATTGTAACTATATTATTTTAAACAAGAATCGCACACGTAAGTGAACACTCATTATTGTTTTTATATACTAATTTATTGTTTTATAGACAGATTAATGCCGCTTTCTGAAAAGATGTCAATTAACAGTGTTGTTTATAATTCAATTCTACAAATATGTCGCTGCAAACGGTTGATAATAAGCAGAACAATGGCAACGCAAGTGCAATGCAGGTGTTACATTTTACGGACCCTGAGACGCAACAATTATATACATTATTATTAAGCCCAGATTGCCGCAAAGCACAGGAAGGTAACTAACTGACCGTAGTAAGATAGTAACTGCATTGCTTAATTTTTTAAGATGCCCAATTTGCTAGCTCTTTGCTTTTTCATGTCAAATGTACCACAAATAACGTCGACCAAAGTGCCGTAATGACAATAGTTGTTAAGAAGTCGACACCAGGGCAGGAACAGTTGTAAATGAAATGGATAATGCAGAAATAACTAAACACGAAGAGTGTCTTAAACTGAAATTAGCTAAATAATTTGTGTTTAGGAACCAAAACATAATTTTAACTTTTAAAATTAAATATGCATACATTTCGTAAGCGAACTGTTACTTGCGGAAATTACAACACAATCTGTCAGCGTTTATTATCAGTACTGGTCGAATGACCGGTCGACAAACTGCAATTTTGCAAACTTGCTATCTGTTTGTTATGAAATTGAATACGCAAGTGCATATGCGAGCTGAAACTAGGGCAAAATAACATGAAACTTGTAATTTACGTCATAATTAATGTATATAAATAGGAAATATTCTAGTCAAATAAACAATACATTTTTAACATCTGTTCTGTATTCACCCAACCTCTGGCTAACGGAATTTAAGTCTTTTAAATTCATCTCGTGTGAGACTGCACGAGATCGTTGGTTCACAACCCTCTTTAATTCCTGCACCCCTAAGAGGTATCCTGTAAATTGTCCAAATTAAAATCATACAGTCCACTATAACCTCCACACTGAACATTTGGTCCTTCGATCCATTAAAACGTTCCTACCCCTAGCATCTGATATTTCGAGCCTTTCAACGTTCCTGCCCCTAGCATTTGGTCCAGTAATCCCTTAAACGTACCAGCCCTCTTCGAGCAAGACCGTTACGATGGCGCAGCGACGGGAGATTTTCAAAGCCCAAGAAGATTTAGCAGAATCCATTCGCAGGCAGATTATCAACGTGAAGAAGGATGGCCCATCAAGAAAAAATTCAGCATATATCACCGCTCGCAGATCCACCCTAAAACAACTTTGGGAAGAATTTGAGGTCAACCATTCAGACCTGGCGAAGGAAGTCGAGGAAGAACACCCTTATTTAAAAAAAAAAATTTCAGCAAACCAAAGACGTTTACAATGAAGGGGTTGCCCTGCTCGACAAGTGCGAAGAAAATCTAGCCACACTAGGTGAAAGTTCACAGCAGCCAGTAGCGCCAAAAGAGGACACGACCACAGTTGCTGAAAAGGAGGGACAGAGCCGAATAAGAAGGCTACAGATCAAGGTAAATTCACTCCAAAGCGACATTCAGGAAGTCTGTAATAGGTTGAATGAGGAATGCAGTAAAAGGTATTACGAATACAACATTAAGAACATCAAGGATGATTGGGATGACATCAGAGCTCTAAACGAGGAGATATTATCCCACGGTAGCTACGACGACAAGGAGTTCCACGAGACCAAGAAGATGGTCAACGAAATAAGTGTGCTCCTGTACCAGCACATCCAGGATGAAAAGGTTCGAAGTGTCAAGGAACACAGCCATGCGAATATAGTGTTGCCTACTCTCAAAATTCCAGTTTTTGAAGGGACCTATGAAGCATGGCCTAGCTTTCATGATATTTTCCGAAGAATTGTTCATGAAAATTCACGACTAAGTAAGGCGGAAAAATGCATTACTTGAAGTCACAGTTACGAGGGGAAGCCAGCAAGTTAGTACAACACCTGGAGGCAACTGAAGCCAATTACGAGTCTGCATGGTTCATTATAAGGAACAGATACGACAACACCAGGCTGCTACTCGCGAAGTATTTGGATGACATATTCAACCAGGCAAGCCTGTCGAACGAATCTGCAGAGGGGATCAATAAACTCCATGACACGACTGCAGAATGCCTAAGAGCAATTGAGAACTTAGGATTTGAAACGGCCACACGGGGGCCTATCATGTGCCATATAGTGACACGAAAATTGGACAAGGAAACCAATAGACTATATGAGCAGTCATTAACGGCACCAAGAGAGGTGCAAAAATTCGAGCAGCTACTGAATTTCTTAGAAACAAGATTTCAGTCGCTGGAAGCTGTGCAAAGACGGAACAAACTCGAACCCAGAAAACAAGGAATTGGGAAACCATGGGAAAGTCACCAGAATCGGTGGGCAGTAAAGACGTACCACACTGCTGACGTATCGTACTTCCACTGCGGAGGATCACACAGCATCAAATCCTCTAAAAGTATCCGAACGTTGGGACGTTATAAAGAATAAAAAACTTTGTTCTAACTGCCTCAAGCCTACAGGAAAATATAACTCCAGACACTCTTGCCCAGGGAAATGCAAGGTATGTAACAAAAAGCATCATTGGCTTCTGCACGAAGATTTTAGTAAGCAGCAGCAGCAGCTTTCCAAGATCACGGCGGCGACTTCCAGTGCGACAGCAACCAATGAGAAAAAAAAACATTGTTCCAAGCCTAGTACGAAGACAGCATCGCAACGTTTTGCTGGCAACTGCCCTAATTAAGGTCCAGTCATCCTCAGGGAGTTTGGAGTATCTCAGAGCCCTGATAGACTCCGGATCACAGGCATCATTCATCACAGGCATCATTCATCACAGGAGATGCAGCTCAAACGCTGAGTCTACCAGAAGAAAAGGTGAGAGTGCACATTTATGGATTAGGCAAGAAAGGAGCAGGTACGGCCCGAAGACGATTAACTGTAAACCTACGTCCACGATTTCCAAGCAACTACACAACCACATGTGAGATGCTGATACTGCCACAGTTAACCAAGTCACTTCCAGAAAAACCAGTCGAAAACTATCAACTTCAGGACTGTAAGAATATGGTGTTGGCTGATCCACTATTTCAGAAACCTGGACCAATAGACGTTATCCTAGGAGCAGACATCTACAAGGAAATCCTTGTGGAAGGAGTACGAAAATTCAACGGAGGCCTGTTAGCGCAAAACACGGAACTTGGATGGATCATCACGGGGAATGCAACAGCACCATCAGAAGAAAGGAAAATTCTTAGCATGGTCGCATGTGCTGCAGAAGATGAACAACTCACAAAATTTTGGGAAATTGAAGAAGTTGTACCAGAAAAGATGATTTCCAACAAAGACAAGGAATGCGAAGAATTCTACAACTGCAACCACCAGAGAAATGCTGATGGTACATATACAGTGAAAATTCCGTTTAAGGAACCAATAGAAAAGCTTGGGGATTCGAGAAAAAAGGCAATCGCACGGTTCCTTCAACTAGAGAAGCGATTAGAAGAAAATAAAGTTCTAGGTAAAGAATACAAAACATTCATGAAGGAATACTTAGAACTGGGACATATGAAACGAGTTCAACCAGGAGCCAATATACGACAATCCTACTTCATCCCTCATCAAGCGGTAGTGAAGGAAGACAGCACAACCACCAAGTTAAGGGTAGTCTGATGCTAGTGCGAAGACCACTACTGGACTCAGCTTAAACCAGCTAATGACTGCTGGACCAAGATTGCAAAAGACTTGAAGCAAATTCTCCTAAGGGGGAGGAAACACAAGTTTGTATTTTTAATTGATAAGCGCAAAAATGTTATACGAGACTTGATCGTTAAGTGCCTTACCGGAACAGTCCTAAAAAAATAGCTAAACTCGGCCCTCGGTCATCGTTCTTCTAACTTTTTTAGGTTTGCTCTAAGGCACTTGCCGATCTTGTAACGTAATGCGAGCTTAGCCTGTAAAGAAATTTTTTACTCCTTGCGACAGACTTCAATAAACAGTTCTTTACGATTCTGAACACCATAAAATAGAGTTGTTTTCACATACCGAGAATGTGGCCCTTAAACATCAACTTTCGATGGAAAACTCACGTCAAGACGAAAAAGGGAAGAACTATGCCTTAAGTTTAGTGATTGACTGACGGAAAGGAACTCCTCGCCAATATACAGTGTGTCCGCGGATTGAGTTCACATAAGGTGTAAATAATACAAAATCTTCGACTTAGAAGCTGATATTATAGGAATCGCTCCTGCTTGTTCTTAAACCAAGATTTTGAGAAAATCAATCAGATTAATTAATATACAGGGTGTTTTTTTAATGGATTCTTAAAAAATGGCCAAGAGTAAACTACCTGCACCACGTCCACTACAAGAAAACGAGTAATGCAACAGTGGTTATCAGACAGAAACATACCATTTGATGAGAAAATGTTCAAACCAGAATTGTATTCCCTTATTAAGTTAAACAAACCTCAACATAAAACATATGTAATTGATGAGATCTTACAAGAAAACGGCCACGATGTTCTAAGATTGCCACCCTATCATCCAGACCTCAACCCAATTGAGATGGTTTGGGCTGCAATGAAATCCTATGTTAGTGATAGGAACATTGATTTTAAATATGAGAGTGTTAAAAAAGCACGCTGATGACTTTTTTAACCGCTATGGTCAGGAAAATTGGCAAAACGTTTGCGAACACGTCAAGAAAACGGAATCTCGTTTTATTGCTGAAGAAACTGCCTTTGATCTTTTGTGGGCAATTTAGAATTTCCTGTAAATACTGGAGATAGTGATTATAGTGATAGTGATATTTTGTTATGGAGTGATGATAGTATGTCTGAAGATTAAACTTGACTGGTTATGCAGGTCTTCTTCTATACTACTCCACTGTGTTTCTGGCAGTAATGCATAACTTCTAATTAGGGTAAGTGACATTAACGGAAAATAGAAGAACATATCAGCAACACACAATTCGGATATAGAGGCGGATTGGGCACCAGAGACGCACTATTCAGTATACAGGTATTAATAGAAAGGGCCAGAGACGTAAACAAAGACGTGTATGCTTGTTTTATAGACTTCGCTAGGGCATTCGATACAGTTAGACATCAAAAACTTATAACAATACTAGAGAAAATTGGCATCGGCATAAAAGAAAGACGAATCATAGCAAACCTATACTGGAACCAAAATGCATCAATTAGAACGGAGAACTTAACGTCGACGCAGATAGACATACAAAAAGGCGTAAGACAGGGATGCATCTTATCACCCCTGCTATTCAATATTTACTCTGAAGAACTCTTTAGAGAAGCCTTAGACGAACTTGACGTCGGCCTGAGTATAAACGGGGTGATCATTAATAACATCAGATATGCCGACGACTCCACTATACTAGCGACAAGCCCCGAAGATCTGCAGACGCTGATAGATCGTGTAACAATGGTCAGCAAAAACTATGGCCTAGAACTGAACATCAAGAAAACCAAAGTTATGATCATTAGTAAACAGAACATTAATGCCGACTTATATATAGAAAATAAACTACTAGAAAGAGTAGAAAATATCAACTACCTCGGATGCCACCTGAATGAAAACTGGGATCGCTCAAAAGAAATAAAAATCAGAATCGAGAAAGCAAGGAGTGCATTCTTACGCATGAAAAAAGTCCTATGTAGCCTCTCACTGAACATCAACACCAGAATACGGTTTCTACGCTGCTATGTGTTCTCAATACTTTATTATGGAGTGGAGGCTTGGACTCTCACAGAAGACACCACAAAACGACTCGAAGCATTTGAATTCTGGTGCTACAGGCGCATGCTAAGAATTGCATGGATACACCATGTGACAAATGAGAGAGTACTACAACGCCTGAATAAAGAAAAAGAAGTCCTAAAAAACGTAAAGACAAGAAAAATCGCTTATTTTGGACACATAATGAGAAACGGCAAGTATGACCTTCTGCAGTTGATAATGCAAGGAAGAATTGAGGGAAAAAGAGGACCTGGACGAAGAAGAACTTCATGGCTGAAAAACTTGCGCCAATGGACCGGACTATCGTCAACCGACTTATTTAGATCAGCAGTCAACAAAGTAATATGGGCCACGATGATCGCTAACATCCACTGAGGATATAGCACCTAAAGAAGAAGACATTAACGTCTACCAATAGCTTAAAAATAAATACAACAAAAGCGCCATTCATAGGCTACTTCGACCGCCACTTTTAATTTGTCGACCTGTACATATTTAAAAGCAGTATATAATTTTGTTCGAACTTTAACAAAACCCAGAGTTTAATTAAGTATTAGCATCGCATTAACGTAATTTGTAAAACTAATGTTACACTGCACATTTAACTATCGCACATTTGAAATTCCCTTCGTGGGTCTAGAGAGCTTTGCAAAGTATCTCAAAACTTCACATATGTCCAGTCCGTATAAAATGACGTTTATGTCATAATTTAGCAGGGTGAAGGTTTTCTTACAATTCAGTAGACCGTGGCTGGCTGTAACAAAAACGACTTAAAATGGCTGCCGTTTGAAATTGTCCGCACGGTCCTTATATGTATAGCCACTGTAGGTGCCAGGCTTTCAATAAGCAAGTCTTCAGTTATAATCTACGAAAAGTTCCCCCTCCACCCAAGAAAAAATAATACAAGCTAGGCCCTATGGAATGTAAACAAAATTTTAGTGAAAGCACTGACCCGTTTCTTTTTTAGACACACTTTACAAAACATACGTTGCTAATTATAGCCATATCTGTGAAATACAATACAAACTCACCTATAACAGATGTGCATTTAGGATTAATTATACCACTAGGTAACAAATGGAAGTCGTACTCGATGCCATTGGCTACCACCGTGTGTCCGGCATTGTTACCACCCTGAAAAAAATCACGAAAATTACGCTGGGTTCTGAAAACCAATAATTAAGCTTAAATAAACATAATTAAAATAAAACAAAAACCCTCTTCAGAAGTGGAGGACTTATTAAGGAAGTTTTGTGTCATATTTTGATTATTTAGCAGAGAGATTCGCGAAGTCATTGTGGTTTACACACACCCCAACAATTCGAATCGCGATGAAAGCTCTTTCCATGCGGAAAGCGTTCATTTCTAAACTCCGACCATTACCCTGTTCCCTCAACGGCGACGACTCTTGACTATAAATTTCGCTTTCTTTTTTCGGATCGTTCGAAGAGTTTCGTCTTTGGCGTGGTTAACGCGTTGAGTTGCCGTACTCCTCTATAACTGCCCTTGCAAAAGTGTTTCGCCTCTGGCGCAGTTTACACGTTGAATTACCGTGCTTTTTTTCTTCTCTCCTGATGAAGCCCCTTGTGAAAGTGGGCGAAACGCTGAGTTCTTTTCCCCCAACAATGAGACGATCCAATCCCGGAAGTCGTTCGTTACATAATGTATTTGATTTTGTATATAACATTGTTCCACTAGCACATCTAGACAAAGACCAGTGGTCCCCTATTGCTAGGTACCTAGGCCCTTCCAAAAAGTTGTTTATAACAGTTCTTATGGCACAAATCCTGGAAACAGTTTCTTATTGTGAATGTCTTGTAAATGTTGCCACGTAGTATTTGAGATAAATCACTTAAAATATATATTTAATAGTTACTACACCAATAAAATACATGGAATTCGAGTATAGTTTTTTAAATTAATGCACACACAATAATAAAAACAGATTTTTTAAATTAAAACTGTTTTTAACCGATTCTCTGTTTTGACCTAAAAATGTAATAGATGGTATTAAAAAAGTAAAAATGTATACGCAAAGGTAAATAATTTTACAGTAAAAAATTTAAATTATTTAAATTGAATCTTAAAAGAATTACTTTAATTAAAAGCTGTGTCTACGTGCACTCTAGAATGCACGGAATTTTTAGTATTGGATGCATTTCAAACCGTGATCGTCATTGATTTGGCGTCAACGCATATTTTGTTTTAATCTATTTTCGGTATAGAGCATTACAACAATAACTCCGACTGTAAAAAATCTAACAAGCTTGACGGGATTAAGCTGCGCAGGCGCCGGTAGGGCGAATTCACCTTCGCAATTTGCCCCTACAGCATCTACGGCTCTATCGTTTGTGCTGGTTACATGATTAAACTACAGAGGAAAAAATTATGTGATAAAATTACACTGCGAAAATTACACATAGACAGAATTACAAAGGGAGTTACACAAGGAAGAAATGAACTCATGAAAAAATTACACTAAAAAAATTTACAATTCAATTTTTATTAAGTTTTCTTTACAAAACTCATTTGAAATTAAGTTGAAACGGTTGTACATTAAATTGATAATTAATTATAAAACATTAAACAAATGTCATTAAGTCAAATGAGCTATACAACGTAAGAAATCTAATCATCTATTAAGAGTCATAATTCTGTACAATATTTGAAATGTGCTCTTTCAAAGAAATGTACCTAACACTTCCGGGGTTTCGTTGACCAGTTAAGTATTTTAAATAGTTTATATGTTGTAGGGATAATGCTTTCACGATGTTATCTAAAATTTTCCAAACAGTTGGATGAGACATTGAAAAAGTGACTGTCAGTAGTGCCATCCTTCGATACAATTTGTAGTTCTTGCTATACAGTTAGCTGCAGATTGACTATGGTTCCAAATAGAAATACCGAGTGATTTTTTAAAAACTCAATTGTAGCAGGCCCTGGATAGCCCGAATCACTTGGCAATACTAAAATGTATTGTTGGTGACACTGTAAGTCTATGCCAAATTCGAGGTTAGCAGGTTAGGTTTTGCGTCAGTCTGTGTCAAAACTGACGCAAAACCTAACCTGCTAACCTCGAATTTGACATAGACTTACAGTGTCATCAACAATACATTTCAGTATTACCAACTGATTCAGGCTATCCAGGGCCTGCTGCAATTGAGTTTTTAAACATGACTCCGTGGCATTACTCGGCCTGTGGAGTGACGCACCTGGCGTGTGGCGTGCGGAGTGACGCGCCGATGCGTGTCTGGAACGATGGCGATCTCACGGCCTGTAAATTGACAAGTTTCACGCCGCCTGGGCGTTGTTCATGCCGCGCCCCGGTTTTTGTTTTTCGCATTTGAAAATGCCCAGGCGTCGAAAACGGATGCTTGGTTGCGCAGCAGCTTATTGCATTTTATTATGTCATGATTTGTTACAAAAGAAGAGAAAAGAAAAGGTTTTGGATGGGGTAGCACAACAAAAGTCGGTCCAAGTAAGTTCCATAATTACGCACTTAAAAGTATTTTTGGCCTCGTGACATGTCAACAACGCATTCATGCACAGTTGACGTCCACCGTAACTACGATTTTACAGTTAGTCAGTGCTTTGTCGCACCGCGGTTTCGGTAAAATAACTAGAAAATTTTTAGCTTTCAGAGACCCTTAAATAAACAATTACTTTGTAGTAATAACGGGTGTTAGCAGAAACGCTAGCTACGTATTTTATAGTTGAGTTGCGTTTAGGAGAAATAAAGAAAATTGATATTTACGACTTTTAATTTTGACGTTTCAAAGTGTCACCTACAACATTTACTGATGTTAGCTTGCTTGATGGCTTGATATTCGAAAGCGAAGTCATGAATTTATAGAAAATGTTAAAAAAATATATGTCGGTCATAAAATTTAATGCAATACTCGGTGCGTTAGGCATTTTACAGCGGTCGGTTTTATTAAAGCACTGCGCTTCGCGTCGTGCTTCAAAATTAAAACCTCGCGTTGTAAAATGTAATCTACCGCACTTGTAATGTACATAACTATTTTCTTCTATATTTCTCATTAATGTATTTTACATACAATGCCACCGACATGTTGTGTGATTTAAATAGGGAACCTTCTGGCAAATTCTTTAATTTCTGTAGAATGTCTTCAACAGACTTCGAATATTTCATCAACAAAATTGGTCCACGTATAGCAAAAATGAACACCAATATGAGAAAGTGCATCCCTGTGCAAGAAAGACTGGCTGTAGCATTAATATTTCTGGCTATAGGAGACAACTGCGCAAGTGTATCTTATTTATTCAAATTTTCTCCGCATACCGTCTCTAAATGCGTTGATGAAGTTTGCAGTGCGTTTATAGATCCATTACAGGGAGAAATAAAGGTAAGCAAAAATGTCTAATTATGACTGTATTTATTGAATAAGCGGTTAAAAACACATCATCTTTGAAATCCACATTAATTTTTTGCAAAAAACAAAAGTAACATGCAACCGTTTGACATTAAAATAAACTTTAAGAATCTCTATATTTCTTGCTTTTGACATGCCAAATAGAGGCTTGTTTTACTCTTCCAACATAGAATTTAATGTTTCCTCGTACAACTCATCAGAGAAATGTTGTATATTTGGTTGAGAGAGAGATAGAGGAAGATTGAGACTCTACTGGAGATGGTTGAGAGTGAGCATGAGTAAAGGAT
This sequence comes from Agriotes lineatus, assembly GCA_940337035.1. Classification (NCBI taxonomy): domain Eukaryota; kingdom Metazoa; phylum Arthropoda; class Insecta; order Coleoptera; family Elateridae; genus Agriotes; species Agriotes lineatus. The sequence continues at coordinate 26,497 of CALNHX010009975.1, forward strand.
TGAGACTGTGGTTGCGGAGAAAGTTGTGCTATTGCGGATGGTTGAGACCATGGATAAGGAGAAAATGGATATTCTGAAGATGGTTGTGAATGAGAATGAGGAGAAGGCGAAAATCCTGGGGATGGTTGAGACCAATGATAAGGATATGATGGGCACCCTGAAGATGGTTGAGAATGGGATGGTTGAACATATGTGACAGGTTCTAGGCTTTGTTGTTGCTGCTTAAAATAAACATTAGGCAATCAATCTCATGCATAGCAAGGTCACGTATGTGTTTGTCCAAAGCTCTCAGTTTCTGGCACAGTAACTCAAAGAATAAGGAGCATTCATCTTCGTCAGGATTGTCGCGCATATCTTTTAAATAATTATACGCTTCTTCCATACGTCTTTCTTTTTGATCGGTGTTAATTTTACGTTTCTTATTGTTCAAATTTTTTCCACTAGCTGGAGCTTTGAAGGTGTTAGAGTTTTGAGTTTTTGCAGTTGGACTTTCTAAACCTGTTACACCATTGGCCAATTTTGATATATCCACATTGGTAGGACTTTGATCTTGACTTTCAGCATCAGGATCTGATTGTTTCCAAAAAGCAAAAAACTTAAATACGTTCGTACTGAAAAACTGCACTAATAAATAAAAAAATATATTATTTAACAAAACTAAATAAAAATACATTTTTGCGTGCAATAATATTTTTTATATGGCAGTTGCCTGCAGATCAAAAGACTGGATGAAAATAACAAAGGTATTTGAAAACACTTGGAACTTTCCTCATTGCCTTGGTGCTACAGATGGAAAACATATTGTAATTCAATGTCGCAACATAGTGGATCAGGATTTTACAACTATAAGGTCACTTTTTAGTATTGTACTATTAGCTGTGATGGACGCTAATTATTGTTTCACTTATGTGGATGTTGGATGCCAAGGAAGAATTAGTGACGGAGGCGTTTTCCGAAATTCAACAATTTTCCAAAAACTTGATGAGAAACAGCTTAATATTCCACTAGATGCTCCACTGCCCGATCAAAATGAACCTGTCCCTTACGCTTTTGTGGCAGATGACGCATTCGCCTTAACAGCAAATATGATGAAACCTTATGCTGGTGTTCATAACCAAGGAACCAAGCAGAGAATTAGAAAATGTTTTGGTATTATGTCAGCTATTTTAAGAATGCTTAGAAAACCTATACTACTATCACCAGAAAAGACTACAAACATCGTAATGACTTGCGTTTTGCGACATAATTATTTGAGATCATTATATTCACCAAAGGGTACATTCGATACAGAAACAGACGGCGAATTTCAAGTTGAAGCATGGCGAAATGAAGAAGACAACTTTACTTCTCTGCTTCCACTTCGTCAAGTTGCTAGAAAATCAGGAGTTGAAGCCAAAAATGTTACAGGTGACTTTGCAGAATATTTTAAAACACGTGGCGCGGTATCTTGGCAGGATCGATATTGAGGAATAATTGTAAAATGCATTAACTTTAATATAATTAATAATGATAATTTAAAATGTAATTAAACACCGGGTACAAATTACACTCACAGAGATTAAGATAATTACATTAAATTTGATGTATGAAACCTGGCCACTCGTTATGGATGTTTTTTTAGTATAACTCTAGAGTAAGTTAATATTGTAAGTCATGTTAATAATTATGAATAAATATTATTACTTATGTACTTTTTGCTTTCCTCGGACTATATACCGATTGTAGGAATTTGGCCATTTGCTCATAGGCAAACCAGTCTGGCTTGAAAACATCATCCGCACTGCTTCTTGTTTTCATGGTTGCCTTTACTTTGGTATGTAATTTTCGGAAAGTGCCCATTAGTGTTTCTTTCTTCTTTTTCAAATCGCTGATAGTGCAAGGAATACTGAAGTTGCTTTGGATTCGCATCCAGGAATCATGCACAGCATTTCTGTCTTTGTGACCCCCATGCTTGGGGTTCCAAATTATTGGTTCTTGTTCGCACAAGGTTAAAAATTCGGATATTACATCGTTTGACCACGACATGTTGCCACTTTAAAAGGTACTGAATAAAATCTGAGCACTGATTTGACATTCTATGACTCAGGTTACGAGGGGTCGTTTTTATATCCCCGGAATAGAAGCAAACCAAACAGCTACAGAACTAAGAAACATTTAATTTTCAATTTATACCCATCCTTAACAATACAAGTATTGGAACATTCAATAACAACTGCAAACCGTGATAAAATATTCTTTTGTTTTTGTCTTAAAATGGCTCTCAACTGCTGCTATGAGTTCATTGTCATGGTCAAATTTTCTTCCTCTGATGTCTTTTTTCAAATTTGGAAATAGAAGCTAGTTCGAGGGAGCCAAATCGGGACTATAGAGGAGATGGTCCAGTTTCTCAAAGCCGCAACTGCCCATGGCAGCCTTGACTGTTTTTGCCTTATGAACAACAGCATTGTCGTCCAACAGCAGTATCCCCTTGCATACATTTCCCCTTCTGTTTTGCTTAATTGAATGTCTTAAAACGGTGCAATAAGCCCGAATAGTATTCCCCATTTATTGTTTGGCCCTTTTTAAAGTAATCTATTAATAATATGCAATCAAAATCCCAAAAAATGGTGGTCATTATTTTTCCTGCTGATGCAACGACATTAAACATTTTAGGAGGGCTGGAATCCTTGATATGGCACTGCTGGTTTGTATTCTGGGTCATAATAATGGACCCAAGTCTCATCTCCCGTAAAAATTCGTTTAATTATAGAGTCGGGATCTTCCTCACACAAACTCAAAAACTGATTACAGACTTGAATTCTGTGTTGCATTTGAAAGGGAGAAAGCATTCGGGGAACCCATCTTGCACTTACTTTTGACATGCCCAAATATTCATGAAAAATCCTAAAAACAGTTATTTTTTGATACACCAGTTAATGTTGCTAACTGCCTCTTCTTTAGTCTGGCGTCTTCTAACACTAAACATTTAACTTTGTCTACAACTTCTGCGATAATCGTTTCAGTGGGACGACCGGATCTTGGATCATCTTCTAATGATTCTCGATCACATCTAAACAATTTGTACCATTCATAAATGGTTGATTTGGAAGGACACAGGTCACTATACGGTCACTATACACGGCTCTCATTTTTTCAACTAATATTTGAGGACCTTTTCCCTGTTTGGTGAGGAATTTTATAACCGAGCGATACTCAAATTTATTCATTTTGACCTCTTAGCTTGACACGTCTTCAAACAACAGAAGAGAACTAAGCTATAAATTTGTTTAAAAATTGTCATATGTTGTTTCAAGGATTTTAAAAAGTTAAATAGAAAAATTCCAACCAAATTACAAAGTACTTATTCCAGGAATATAAAAGCGACCCCTCGTAAATTGCCCTGGAGGAGGTACATACGTGTTAATGCACAATAATTATCTTCCGTTAACAATTAAAACATGTTTATTGAAGAAAGACAAGAACATAAGTGAATATAGAAAATACATATATAAACCGTAAGGCCGAAAAACTGATAAAGCATGTAAAATAAATAGGCTTTCATTATAAAAAATGTTGTTACTAAGAAAAATTGCTCATGGAAAGGAGTGACATTGTAGCGTGGCGTTATAGGTATTTAAGGAAAATAAATAAAAACGAAGAACTAGGAGAGAACAAAAACTTGTAACGTTCCTAGACGAAACATATATTCATCCTAATTACGGAGTAGGAAAATGATGAACCACGTGGTTACAAAAGTTACATTTAAATGACTCTTTAGTCGGGACTTTAGTAATCGGCCCATTGCAAACGAGAATCGATTACAAGCAAGATCATTATAAGAAGAATATACTGTGTTTGAGTCAGCATTCTTTCTCTCTTCAGTTTTTCTCGGCTCCGATAATTATCTTATGTCTATTTCCTTTGTTTAAAAACCTTGTATTTTTTACATTGGGCTTTAGGATAATTGATAATTAGGCAATCTAATGTATATTTATATAATAGAATCTCTCAGTAATTGATTATCATAAAAATATGTATTGCATTCCTAGTTGTTCTATAAACTATTATTTTTGTTACGATAAATTTATTTAAAAAGCAGTGGTTTAGTAACTTAAATACGTTTATATGTAAAAGACCTCCAATAATTTTTAAAATAAAAATGTTTAATTTCCCGCGTTTACGAATGTTTATGATTTTTCTACGGAGTGTAATTGTCAAGCGGAGCTAGCGCCAGCCTCCCCTACTCGGGGTTTTTGTGTGCTTGGTGGCACTGTATATAAAATCATTTTGGGGGAAGACAGCATTCACTGATTGCAGCATGATATTCTCCAATCTACCACGGTAGACCTCTGCATTCATTTTGGTTCTAGGGAATATTCCAACGAGAATCCTACTCTCTGTTCTGTTTTGTCGAATCAAAAATGGTTTCTTAGCTGCAGGATGATTTCGCAGATCAGATCCTTCCTTGATACGACGACTTGCTGTTCGAAGAGAACCCGGAAATTTTTTTTCAGCGTGTGCCACTGTAGCAGAAAATAACGGGTTTTCTCGTAGAACTTCAATCAAATTCATATCCTCCACCTCTGTAGAGACTATGGGTCTGCCACTACCCACTTGCCTTTCAAACGATTGACGTTCATTCCATACTTTATATGTTGTGCTCTTGGCTATGTGAAACCTTACTGCTATTCTTCTTTCTGACCAACCCTCTTCCAGTAATGTTACAACCCTCAATTTTTCTGCCAAAGATAAATATGGTATTATTTTTTATTGTTGACGTTTACGTCAACATGGCAGTTTTATTGGCCGCAACTGTAAATGACTACTGAATTTAAAAATTTAACAGCCGAAGATCATGTGTCGTGTGACTGCATACCCGAGTCGCTCTACACCGCGCGCGGCGCGTTTTCTTTGAAGTGCGCGAAATTTACGCCAATCGACGGGAACCAACACGCCGCCTCAAGTTCGTCGCGTCGGACCGTTCTTACGGCGCGTGGCGCGTCAAGTCACACGTCAAGCGTGTCACTCCGCACGTCGTGTAATGCTAGTTTAAATAGTGGTGGTTTGTAAGTGCTGTTTCTGAGTTGTCGACCAAGAACATATATTGAGATGGTTTGAAGCTCACGATTTAGCTCTGTATGCAGAGAGAAATGTTGAAAAAAGTCAATTAAAGCACAGAATTGAAATATTTTATTTAACTGCAATCTAAACAGTAGTTAATAGATATTAACGATACAAGTTTGATTATGAGCATCTTAACGACACGAGTCTGATTGCCAAAAACGAGGCGGTGAGCCGAGTTTTGCGGCAATCAAACGAGTCTCGTTAAGTGCCATAAGCAAACGTATATTGTTCAATATTTTATCTTCATCAATAAATTCTGGTTCAATGTATTTCTTTATACAAAAAGAGTGCGGTAATATCCATTACCGCACTCAGTGCGGTAATATCCATTACCGCACTCAGTGCGGTAATGAAGCTCTTAACGATACTAAAATTAATTTGGTTAAAAGTCTATAACAACACTGATGAAGATAAAGTTATTAAATGCATTGCAATGAGACGCAAGAAGCATAATTAGCGGGATAAAGGCAAGCATAAGCAAAGCAGATTTCAGAAGGATTGAAGTTGAAGTTTGAGTAAAAGAAAGATTTAAGATGGCTAATACTATAATAAGTAATATGATAGGTTTGAGCATAATTGAAGTCAGACCAAATGAAAGTAAAACATACAAAAGGTTGGTTATGTGAATAATGGATATGAGCGTAGAGTTGTTAATAAACGTACAGGCCAGTGAAAAGCAAGCAATCTAAAACGTAGATGGAAGTCGAAGCAAGATAAGATAGAATTTGCAAAGAGCAATACAGAACAAGAGCAACTGAAAGGAAGAAAAATCAGTGACATGTTTAAAAATGAACTCAAGTGTCAGTGCATTCTAAAACTAAGTGTTCTAGCACAGCAGTGATTATAAAACGTTTTATATGATGAAAAAGAACAATTTTTATGAATAAGAAATAAAGACAATTTTTAGATTTAAGCAACAAACATCAAATTTTATTCCTTTTTGTGTAATTTATTGTAACTAAAACTAATTTCCTTTAAACAAATTCAGATCGCGGTTACAAAGCAACGCGATGCTGTTTTGTGAAAAAAAAAGAAATGTATTCCTGTAATTGACAAGTTGGGCAAATTGCGCTCCCCCTTGAACATAACCTGAGAGATTAGTCTTGCGTTTTGTCGGAGCAAGCCCAGAATATTATTGCAGTTCGATAAAATATAGAAAGGGGCAATTAACCATTTTATTAAAGTGTCATAAATACATTTCATTTTGATTAGCCTAAAATACTGACAGCCAACGTTGTGGCAAAGGCGAATTTATAATTTATTTATTTTATCCCATAAAAACAAAGGAAGCTATTACAACGTGAAGCCCTTTACGCCACTGCAATATACGTTCTGGTATCAAAGCAAATAATAATAACATTTTAATGTATAATATCGCAAACGACTGATTAGTTTCATATAAAGATTTCAACCTATATGCATTTACTTTGCGCAGAATATATTGTGATAAATGAAAAAAATATCCTCCAATTTCGATATTTCCAAATACGGCAAGGAAAGCTTTTATTGTTGCCGTTTCAAAATCAGTCAACATTTTTCGTTGCGGCGGTTGGGTAATTTTCTCCAGCAACATATTTAATATCTTCCCTGGTAGAAGAGCCAGTAGACAAGGAAAAGCGATGCCTGATTCGTATTGGACATGGATGCTGTATAACTGGTAATATATTTCTGGAACAACTTTAAATGTACCATATGCTAGCCAAAAATCATTAGCAACATCTAGAAGGGTTTTGTGACCAATAAGTATTATGCGCTCTGGGTCACCTGCACCGGAATCATGAATAACCCAATTTGCATACTTTTCTGGTATTTCGAAATTTATGTTATTTGGATTTGGCGGAACGTTCCCAAGTGTCTTAGCTTTGGATCCATTTAATCGCCTTGTCAATGAACTTTTCTTTGGTAGATACATTTTTATCCTATCTGATACCTTCATTAAATTGTCAGCTATAATTGAACGAGCTGTTGCTCCTGGATGCGACATTTCCATTTTCATTTGATTTGCAACTTTATGAGCTGCTGCTTCAAAAGTCCTAGAATACCAATTTGCCTAATTTAGTTTTGCAACTATTATTCGTTATGGACCTGTAATTTCTACTGTGTAATTTATACACGTGTAATTTCTTCTCCGTGAAATTCTTTCTACGTGTAGGGTTAAGACCACATACTTCCAAGCAGACGAGAAGTTCTACCAACAAGAGTTGGGGGTGGCCATGGGATCTCCACTATCTCCAGTAGTCAGTAACATCTACATGGAAGACAAGCTATATCTCAATATGAGAACAATCCTAGTCTATGGTTGCGATACGTAGATGATACGTTCGTAATATGGCCCTATAGAAGCGAAACAGTGGCGGGCTTCCTGGAACATCTCCATAATCAAGCCCGATCAACTAAGTTCACGATGGAAATAGAATCAGAACACAAACTCCCATTTCTAGACCTACTAAGAATGGTGACACGGTACAAACAAAGCTATATAGAAAACCAACCCATACTGGGAGTTACCTACCTATACATTACGATTCTAACCACCACAATATTCACCTAGCGTCGCGAGATGCTTATATAGCCGAGCCAAGACCATATGCTCGGAGGAAGAAGACCTTAAAAGGGAAATTGAGATAATCACAGAAATGTTGCAAGCTAATGGCTACCCAAAAAGAACTCTAAACCAAACGCTAAAAGAGATGTACAGAAATACAACACCAGCAGAGGATGAAAAAACGGAACCGACAACCACGGCCATAATACCATACATCCGAGGAATTTCTGACAAACTCAGAAGAATCGGAAACAGATTCAACATAAGAACTACTTTTAAGTCCACGACAACTCTGAGAGGCATGATGACGCATACCAAGCCTCTGAACGAAGATCAGATTTCAGAAAACTGTATCTACAGCGTACCGTACAAGCGTGGAAGACAATACAAAGGGGAAATAAAACAACCCATACGGGTGAGATTATCGGAACATCGCAAATATATTAGAAAGGGCGAAACTATCAAATCCAAGATCGCAGAACACGTCTGAAACGAAGACCACTATATACAATGAGATAAGGCATCAACTGTAGCTAAAGAGGAAAACAGGTTCCGTAGGAAGCTGAAAGAAGCTACATATATAGCGCTGGCAGAAGAGCCAATTAGCCAGGCGAGCGCAGAAATAAAGCCCATTCGGTTGCCACTACAGCGCAGAGAATTACAAAAATAGTCTACTATATATATATATTTATAACCAAACTATATAACCTCGCTGGTGGCCTAGTGGTAAGAGTGACAGACTCGTAATCACAGCAATCAGTGGTCCCGGGTTCAAACCCTGGGCTAGGCACGAGTGTACGTCAAAAGACGTACAAAATCAGTTCTTCACAGGACTAATCAAGAATGTTCTCCTGTTAACAAAAATATTACATAAATACAATATCAAGCAAGCCCCATAAACTTTTTCAGAAGCCGGACACGGCAAGGGTTCTGCTGATGGAATAGGTTGCCTCATTAAACGTACTGCAGACAGATTTGTCTCACATGGAAACGATGTTGTTAATACTACAAAGCTCGTTAAAGCTACTCAAGAACTAACAGTTTTGCATTTCGAGATTACCAATTATGACATTGGTGAACCTATCTCAAGACATTCCACCTATTCTATTAATCCAGTCAAATTAGACAAATTTACGGCAAATTTTCGGAATAATTCAAAGTGAGCTGAATTTTTGTGTGCACCTTTATTTGGTGTTTTCAAACAACATCCGAAAAGTACCCTTAATTTGACCTTGAGCTTCGTGAGTTATAGGGTGCAGATGTGGGAAAAATTTGGCTTTTCGCTTATATCTTCTTTTCTATTGACTTTAGGTATATGACATTGTACATATAAATTGAACGGCAAAAAATTCTGTACAAAAAAGTACTTGGTAGTTTTTTTTTTGTAGGACCGACTGTTTCTTTGAAAACTCGCCATGAACATTGATCTGAAGGATAACACTACAGAAATACCGAGTTCTACAACTAATTTGAGAGCTGAAATGTAAAAATATACCATGAGCTGAATCGAAGGGTCTTTTTCGTACAATATTAAGACAACAATGTTCCCAAAATAAAGTAATTCAAGGAAATCGCTTGGCAGGCAGCAGCTGCATCTCTAAATTGTCATCGGTGGAAATCTTGTTCGATGAAACAATGAACGCAATGGTAAGCCAAGATAAATTTCTTGCCAATAACAGCAACAAAACCAGATTGATTTCCATGTTGGCTAAGCATTTTGAGGTTCATAATATCCGTTTCAAGCAATCTGAAGATGATGCCGATGTTTCAATCATTGAAACAGCACTTGAAGAATCGCGTCAAAATAAAACTGTTGTTGTCGAGGAAGATGTAGATCTCTTGGTACTCCTGATAGCTCGTACGCCAGTTGATGGAGAAATTTATTTTATGAAGCCAGGCAGAGGAAAAGTTCCACAAAGAATTTACTCATTCCAAAGTTGTTACGAATATGAATCCAGTAAACATCATCTTTTATTTTTACATGCTGTCTACGGGTTTGACAGAACGTCAGCTCTTTTTAGTAAAGGTAAAACGACAGCTTTGAAGCTGTTAGAAAACCGCCAAGATTTGCAAGCTGCGACTCATGTTTTCACGCAAATAGATTCCTCACACGAATTGATTTCTTCCAATGGGATTAAATTTTTACTGGCATTATATGGTGCTCCAATTCAAGAAGTGTCTATTGATCAATATCGCTACATGTGTTTCACGAAAGTAATACGTAAAGGTAAGCCGGTGAAATTGAAGTTATTACCGCCAACCGATAGTGCAGCTAAAGAGCACCTTTACAGAGTTTATTTTCAAATACAAAAGTTGCTGGGGAATGAATTAAACCCTATTGAGTGGGGATGGACATTGAGGAACGTTGTATTGGAACCAAAGAAAACAATGTCAGCTCCCGCTCCGGATTTTCTTTTGAACCTGATCTTCTGTCATTGCACCAAAGGTTGTGGGCCATTGTGTGGATGTAGAAAGTTGGGGTTTAAATGCTCGCCAATTTGTGGTCATTGGAACGGACAGTCGTATTTAAATGCCAATGCAATTGAAGACATCTTAGAAAACCAAGTTGATGAAGGAGAGAATGAAAACCGATTAGAGAAATTTTTTACGGATTATCTGGAACAACGCGACATAGAAGGAGAAGAAGAGGATGAATAAGATTAATATAACTCTATTTTGACTGCTTTAAGAATAGAGAGGATAGTTTGACCGACTGATACCGTGGATTAGGTCTGAAAGGGGATAGGTGGTGGTGAATAGGGTACTTCATATTGGACTCATAGTTTCAACGCTATACTACGCGAAAACGGTCAGTCCTACAAAAAAAAACTTTTTTGTACAGAATTTTGTGCCCTTCAATTTTTTTTGTAGAATGACATATACCTAAAGTCAATAGAAAAGAAGATATAAGCGAAAAACCAAATTTTTCCCACATCTGCACCATATAACTCGCGACGCTCAAGGTCAAATCAAGGGTACTTTTCGGAGGTTGTTTGTAAACATTAAATAAAGGTGTACACAAAAATTCAGCTCACTTTGAATTATTCCTATCAAGAATCCTTATTTGATTGGACTAGATGTACTTTATTAATGTACCAAGCGCAATTTAAACAAATTTTGTTCCCATTTTGTAAATCCTAAAAAAACTTGGCAAACACTTTCAATACCGGACATAGCAGATTAATTTTCCTTAGAAACCTTAGAAAATTGAATTTGGATGTAAAAATCAGTGTGACAAAAATCTCTGTGACAGCAATTCCTCAGATTCCCAAACTTCAGAATTACGGTTGCATTCGAAGACGACTGGTATCCAGGTTTGTTTTTTAAAATGTCATTGCCTGTTTTTTTTTATATATAACATATAATATTTTAGGACGTGTCATAGAAATTCAAGACAACATATTGAAGATTCCCTTCATGCAAAGAAAAGGCAGGAAAAGGTTTACTTTGCTCACAAGGAAGACATTTAAAATATTTCTAGTACTGAAATTCTTTGCAACTTTGAAGAAGCACCTGTGTCAGTAATCGCCAGACTGTACTCCATAAAAACTATGATGAAGTAACGTGAAGTCATGAAATAACTCTAGTATTATTATTCTTATTGTATATTGTCTTTCTTGCGTTTATAGTAAAATATAACGATGTGTTTCTGTACTTTATTTTGGTGGATTTTTCTCGACCGTCCCATCCGTTACAAAGTTATCAGGACCGTCTCTGTTTAATCCAGGCCGTCACACCACCTTTATTCCACAATGTAGAGCTGCACTTTCCATAAATTATAAATTGAGTTTTATTGAGGATAGGATTTTAATGAATAATATATAAAATTTTACATTAGTATTAATTCTTTTTTTACTTTATGAGAGAAATAAAACTGTTACAATGGCATTATAATTATAGTTCTTATAATCTGATAACAGAACATGTTATTTTTACAGGAATTCTGAATTTTTATAACTTTGAGTTATACCATTGGTTTGGAAGATCACTTTTACAACAAAACTTTGAGGTTTAATAATAAGAAAATAATATTATTTGCCAATTTTATTAATGTGACGGTTTGAAAATAATGCAGTTGTATACTCATAGAAAATTAAATATTTTTTGAAACACGCGACCATGCAAAATAGCAGCTGTTTCCAATTCAAAATCTCTTAGAAAAGTGTTCAGGTTTTTCAATTACAAAATAAAAAAATATGATAGAACTACCCGTATATACTACATGTTTTTGAACTTTGTGTAATAAATTTATATTCACAAAGCACAAATGCTGTACAACACTGTACGTTGAAAAATATTGACAGTAAAAATGATACCTGGTTAAAATTATCCGGTTAGCCAAAATCGGTAGCCGGATACAAACAATTACATATTCGTGTAATTTATTAGAAAGTAAGTATCCGGTTAGCCGAATTTGCTCTTTTTAATCAACAGCCCTAATTTACAAACAGTCAACTAACATAACTGTCAACCGTTGATGACACTATTTTGTGAACATTTGTCAAATTTGTTGTTAGTATTGCAAAGATCATTACCTGGCACCGGCAGACGACATCAGCATTCAGGGCGAGCATGTCAACCACCTTGCCCTTGCCCTCGTCACCCCACTGCGCCCCCAAGATCACTGTCACTTTGTACTCCATGTCAGTTCGCACCCGCTTCCTGGGAGATCCCACGGCATTGCCGTTCGTTTTGCTCATCACGCGTACAACTTCTTCGATACACGAGTGACAACTAACATCTATTTTCTATAAGCTGACTTACGTCCATACACCAGCATCCCCCCCACAATAATGCGCGCGCCTCAGTGTTGTCAATCTTTTAAAATTGAATTTCCATACCAGGAAGTTCAAATTTCCGAACTAGCGGTCGTTATTACCGTACACATAAAAAAGTTAAAAAAGGAAAAGTACTTTTTCTACTCCCTTATTATAAAAATCAAAGGCAAAATATGAACTGGCATACAAGAAATTCGAGAATTGGACTCTAGAAAATCAGATAAAAAACATCACAGAAAACGTTTTAACTGCATATATGAAGAACCTTTCGAAAAATATGAAGCCGTCTACCATGTGGACAACGTATTCACAGCTGCGGACCATGTTAAATATTAAAAATAATGTTGATATTTCGACATATTGTAAACTGCGGTCTTTCTTGAAGCTGCAGTTAGCCGGCTGCAAAACAAAAAATCAACATTTTTGACATTAGTTTCTTGGGGAAGCTCCCGATAAAGAGTTTTTATTTACAAAGGTAAGTCTTTTTTGTTTATTAAACCTACCTAAAACTATTTTCTAATACTTCAGGTAATATTGATTTTTGGAATTTCTGGCGGATGCCGTCGGCAAGAATTAAAGAACCTTAAGATAAATCATGGGAAACGAACTCCAAGTTAAATTGGTGGACACAAAAACAAAAACGAACCGTTCGTTTATAATTCCTGGGATGTTTTACAAGCTTTCCAAAAAATACAAGCAGCTTAGACCACCAGATCTGAAGACATTTTTTGTAAATTACCAAAACGGTAAATGTTTTAGGCATGTAGTTGGCATTAATAAAATCGGTAATCAACCGAAAATAATTGCCCACTTTTTAAAATTGTCAATGCGGAATTATTTACCGGCCTTTGTTTTCGCCGCTCTGGAGCATCTATTCTTGTAGATTATTATTATTATTATTATTATATTTGGATAAAGGCTGAGGACATAAATCCTTTGGCAGCCTAAAAGATACAAAAAAAAATAATGCAAAATAGTCCAGTAAACACAATAGGAAAAATTACTAAGGGTATAAGTATATGCTGCGGCCCAAGCCCGAAATGTATCTTTATTAGTATTGGCCGTAGGCATTTCGCGTGTTTCCAGAGCAATGAGCATGAATGGCCCAAGTCTAAACTGGAAATTCCCGATTTCGGGTTTGTCCCGCAGCACATATACTAAATATGTATGTACCACGAAAAATGTTTATCAAGTCTGTTTTTAAAACTGTTAACAGATGTCGCAGAGATGACGTCGGCGTCGAGGTTGTTCCATACTTCGAACACTCGATTCACCAGGAAGAATTGTCTGTTCTTAGTTTTGAAATTTTCTTTTTTCAGTTTTAGCTCGTGCCCACGCAAGCGTGGGTCCAAATTTAGCTGAAAAATGTCCCTGAGGTTGCCATAATTGTATTTTAAAATTCTAAAAGTTAGAATTAAGTCTCCTCGCAGTCTCCGGTCAAGAAAAATCGGTATGTTGAGTAACTGGAGTCTTTCCGAGTAGGAAGGACGAGTACGACCGAAGGGCATTCGAGTTGCGCGTCGCTGGACGTTTTCCAGGAGGTTTTGGTCGCGTATCAGCACTGGACACCACACTGCACCCGCGTACTCAAGTAATGGTCTGACGTAGGTATTATAAAGTTGTGTGCACGACTGGGGTGTTATATTGATGAATGTCTTTCGCAGTTGATATATCAGAGAGTTGGCGCGCTTGCATGTTTTGATGATATGTTCAGACCAGGTAAGATCGAATGTTACGGTAACACCTATGTCTATGTGTGAAGTCACTTGTGCCAAACTGTATCCGGATATAGAGTAACGGAAACGGGGGTTGTTTTTACCGATGTGCATCACAACGCACTTTTCAATATTTAGAGGAAGCATCCAGTCAGAACACCACACACTGATCGCGATTAAGGCGTTTTGAACACTATGATAGTCTACTAAGGGATTAGCATAAATTTTGGCGTCATCCGCATAAAATGATTTACCAACTCGAATGTGGTAAGGCAGGTCACTAGAATAGATTAAGAAAAGAACGGGGCCGAGAATTGACCCTTGCGGAACTCCGCTTGTGACCGGTTTATCCGATGAGTACGAACGGCCAACCTTGACTCGAAAACTTCTATTCGTTAGATAGTTCTTAATCCACAAAAGAAATTTACCACGAATCCCAAAATATTCGAGTTTGTGCTGCAGTCTAATGAAAGGAACCTTGTCGAACGCTTTTGCGAAGTCAAGGTACACTATATCTAGTGGTAGTTTAGAGTCGAGAGCGCGAGACCAATCGTTCATGCAGCACAACAGGTTGGTCGTAGTGGATCTTCCTTTAACAAAGCCATGTTGTTCCGGTGGTATCACGTGGTGTTTCATGCAGAACTCACTCATCAGGTCTACTATAATGCTCTCCATTATCTTTGACGGTACAGATAATAGGCTTATCGGCCTATAGTTTGCTGGATCCATCTTGTCTCCCTTTTTGTATATCGCTGTGACGGAGGCGATCTTCCAAGCAGCTGGCAAAGTGGATGTCTCGAAAGACTTTGTCATAATAGTGGAGAGAGGGTGGCATAATATCTCCGCATTCTGCTTTAAAAAGAGACTGCTTAATCCATCAAGTCCCGGTGAGGCGTGATTTTTTAGCTGCGATATTTTATTTTTTACCACTTCTGGGCTGAAAATTGCTTCAACCAGGCTGTCGCGTATTTTTGTGGTGGGTATATCTGGCAGTTGGTCAACTTCTGGCTCACTTGTAAAAACAGAAGAAAAGGTGTTGGCCAAAACCTCTGCTGTGTCCTAGGTTGGTGGTACACAATGTGCCGTCCGGATGACGAAGAAGCGGTACTCCTACTTTAGAGCATAGACTAGACCGTACATATTTGTAAATTTTTTTGTGATTTTCTGAGTTTACTATCTGTTCTTCGTATTCCTTTCTAGCTGTACGAAGAGAGGTTTTCAAAGAATTGGAGAAACGTCTATGCGTCTCAAAGTCATGCCTATTTTTTGAAGTGCAATATTTCTTCCAAAGGCGTCGTTTGTGCTGAATTAAAGATATGAGCTCGGCTCCTATCCAGGCCTTTAAGGGTTTCTTACGAATTACTTTTGTACTGGAGTTTTTATCAATGATTTCGTTTAAACTATTGACAAACTTTTTCCACAACTCGTTTGGATTGTTCAGTGAATTCAAGAGATCCGCGAACTTAACCGATTGTAAATCTTGAGATACCGCTTCGTAGTTGGTTATCTTGTACACATCATAATCTTGAGCATTGGCGTTTTCAACATTTACTTGAATTTCAGCCTTTATTACCACGTGGTCGGAAATACCAATCGGAGGGAGATACTTAGGTTCTGTGACAAGTTGCTCATCATTTGTAAAGATGAGGTCTAAGGTTGATGGTTCATTGTTGGAGGCGATACTTTAACACTGAAAAACTTTGGTAGGTGGAAATCAACTCCAGTGAAACTTACATTGAAAATTCCCTAAATAAAAAAGAAACGATTGGCAATACCATCGTCCACTCGATTCAAAAAGTATAAACAGAAAGTATTCCATCAACCTCAAACAATACATTTCACCAAATATGCCCGGCATCAACTTCTAAATCTACCAGTCTTACACAGAACAATTATGCAGACTTAAAAAAAGAAGCTATTATCTATAAAAACTGTACATTTAACAACTATACTTTTCTTTTAAAAAATCAGTAAAAAATTATTAATAAATGATTTATGGTGTGTTTATATTAGGCTATGTGATGTAAGATATCTTATTAATTAACGTTGAATATATTTTTTTAATTTTCCATTTGTTTTTCCATTGAAAAAATACACTTTACAACTCGAGTGGAATGTCCATATCCACTCTCGTTGTACAATCGTATATTACACTATTAGGTTGGTTACTGCATTATAACAGAAACGAGAAAGATTTTTCAATTTTCGAGATTCTGTTAGGCGCATATGAAGTTCATTTGTTTGCTATAATACCTGTCAAACTGTTGTACGGTTGGCAAAATTGACAGAGAATTTTGTTGGATGATGTTTTGAGCCCAGTCTATCCGTCACGCTGACAATTTAAAATGTCAACGCAAATGCTATAATACCTGTCAAACTATTGTAAGGTTGGAAAAATTGACAGAGGGTTTTTTTGGATGATGTTTTAAGCCCTGTCTCCCCGTCGCGCTGACAATTAAAAAATTTAAAAAGTCAATGCAAAGGCAGTGTCAGACTAATAAATATTTCATTATTCCTGATCAGTAATACAGACAATGAATACAAGAAAAAAACGCAATTTATTCAATCAAAAAGAGAAGCAAGGAACAATTACTCGCCTTTGCAAAACATTCAATGTTGTAATTCAACCAATTCGCTTTCCCCAATTTCAAAATGAATTATTTTAGGTTGCTAAAACTGTGATATATAATATACATATATCGGAATAAAGAAAAATTGCAGGACGCAGGAACAGAAAGAAAAAGGAGAGGGATAGGGTTTAACGATTTTTATTTAAGGGAAGAGCTAGGAGGGGCCGTTTTTCAAAATTTTATTAGCGGAAAACATTTTGGCCTAAATGAACTTTTACATTTTGCGAAAAAAGAACTTGCTTTCGCTGGTTCGCGAAGTTTATTGTATGCTTTAATACGAGACATGGGTTTTAGATATAAAAAAATTAACAGTCGAAACATTTTAATAGAAAGAAAACATGCCATCATGGAAAAATAAAATTTCTGAGGCGTTACTTGCAATTAAAAAATTCTAGGGAAGATGTCAATTTTACTTTTATAGAAAAAATTTGAATGGTTCAGAATTGCGTAGGTGGGTAAAGGAAGATGATAAATGAATGAGCAAAATTAAGATAAACAGAGAAGGTGACAGGTTTACCATACTCCATGCAAGTTACCGAGGTGGCTTTTTAGAAATCGTGCTTTAACTTTTTAACAGCAAAAATACTGATAAGGATTCCCACAAAACTATGAACTGGGTCACACAAAATTTAATTCCAGCGGTCAAAAATTTGCCTGGCAAAAGTGTGGTAATAATGGACAATGCGCCGTACCATTCCGCCCTGAAAGAAAAAAACCAACCCGATCATCAAATAAAAATGTGTTAATACAATTTTTATTTGAAAACAATATACCGTTTAACGAAAGAGAAACTAAAGCTTCTCTTTGACAAAAAGTCGAACCACTTTTGCAGCAAACTGGAAAAAGATACGTTATTGATGATTTGCTTTTGCAGAATAATATAGAAGCGTTACGACTTGCCCCGTACCATTGCCACCACAATGCAATAGAACTAGTTTGGGCTCATTGCAAGACATATTCTCTCGTAATGTAAAAAGCTTCATAACGTTACTTGCATCGTAAATTACTATTATATGCGTTCGTTGCAATAGATACAATCATTTTATGTTTACTAAAAAAAAATATATACAGTAATGGATAGCGAAAGCGATTCTTGTACACCTTCTGAAATTCGAGAAGTTGCAAATACCGTTGTAAATTATTTACTGCCTGTGAAATCGCGTCCTAGGTATGAAGCACCCTATAATATAAACTCAGGTGCAA